>JAIUZE010021269.1:0-29658 GCA_022085475.1 Heliosperma pusillum | reverse complement strand
TTAGAATTAGAATGGTCAAGACGCCATATACTCATAATTCTCTATGGGTACTTAGTCAACACGACATTTATCATACAATCAAACAGTCGCGGAAAAAACTTCCTATCATGTGACTAATTGCATATAAATCATATTCAAATATCATATCGCCTCATATCTACTAAGGCTAATTCATTAATTAGATACAACCTTACTTGAAGACAAATCCCCGACCCGAGTCCCGCGACGGGTCCATCAGTCAAAACGGGGCTGACTAGATCTTAGTTTGACCAAACCCGTTTGGCCAAACCGGCTAGAAACAGAGTCTTAGCCATCGAGGCTTGAACATAAGAATATCACATCATTTCATGCTATTTCAATCAATTCCTAACATGGGAATTATTACTTCATACGAAAACCCGCTTGACTTAAGGATATAAAATTAAACTACAATCTCGTATTATAATTTCTAACATGTGAGAAATAATAATATATTGAAAAGCTTTTAATTAAATAATTTACTTATTAAAATTTCCCACTTGCTAAATATTACTAAACACGATAAAATAACAATACTCAAAAACCGTCACAAGTCCAAGGGGACCCACGGTTCATTTTGGACCGGTTTTGGTCATCTTTTCTAAAAATCGTTTCTTAATATTTCCCGCATGCTTAACATATTTAAAACCCGTCAAAACAACAACAAAACAATCATGTATCGAAAAAAACCCAAAGGACAAATCCCGGACTAAACATATCAAAAATCAAGAACACTAAACATATCAAAAATTCATACAACATAATAAAAATAACAACTTATCATGTTACTAATTAAAAACCGTAAATCATAATACCATGAACTAAAACAAAAGAACAAAAGATTTGTAACATTAAATTCGTCGAGTAACTCGGAATCGTTACCTTAGCTAGCACAAAATCAAGTAGCACCCAAAATATAAGAACTAAGAAATAAGAAACCCGTCTACGAGTCTTCTTCTAATATATACGAGTCACCAAACTCGTCTTCAAAATCTTCCCCTATAAGAAATGACAAGAAAATATTATTAGAATTAAAACTTGATTTTCCATAATTAAAGTGTTGAAAACGATTTTGTCGGAATTGAAAATAAACCGTACTTGAAAATGGAGAGCGAAGAGGAGATTCTAGAAATATAAGTTAGGACGGATTTGAATAAGAAATGAAGGTTTTGTGATGATTTTGATCAAGAACGACGAAGAACGACGAAGAACTACGAAGAACTTAAAGAAAGTATTAATTAGATGTTAAGTTGATTTATTGTAAATGAAAAGATAGGTAGTGAGTAAAGGGGGAGTATGCCGTGTAATTATAGAAGAATTATGGAGTCGGGTTTTGAAATTGTTGTTACGGGATTGACTCGGGTTTTATAATTATATTAAGGTAATTGTTTAGATATAATTATATATTAAGTTAATTAAACCAAATATCTAGATATTATGTTATTGTAATCAAAAGAAAGAAAATATCAAGTCCTATGAGAGGAAGAAGGAGCCTTGTGACTTGAGAAGAATCGGGTCTGTTTTTGAAGCGATTTGCGGAGTTTAAGTTGACGGATCGATAAAGTTATAAATATCTAAGATATTATTATTAGTTTAATCATAAGAATGAAAATATCAAAAGTGAGTGGAAAAAGATGACATGGGGCGTGTGACTCATGCCAAAGTCGAGTTTCGGGTTTGTTTCGGGATTTAAGATGACTCGGGAATAGTTAAATGACGTTCGGGTTAAAACCGTAAAAGTTATTCTTTAATTCCAAATAAATTCAAAATAATTATATTAAATTTTCATAAATCCAAATAAATCTTACTAAAAATAAATTAAAAATATTATTTTTTTGAAATAAAATTTCGGTCTTTAAATTTACGAGGTGAGTCGGAAAAGTCAACGAAAGTCAAAGTCGACTTAAAAGTCAAGAAAAGTCAAAGATGACTTAAAAGTCAAGAAAAGTTTATGACGACTTAAAAGTCAAGAAAAGTCAATGACGACTTTAAAAAGTCAAGAAAAGTCAAAGACGACTTAAAAGTCAAGAAAAGTCAAAGATGACTTAAAACGGGATTCTCATGGAATCTCGCGGAAATTCCAAATACGAACCCAGAAATTCCAAATTCGACTCGAAACAATAAATTCTAAATTAAAACTTAAATCTGCTGAAAAGTATCCGTAAAATATTTTCCCTAGAAAAATAGGGTACTTTTCGGGTTGTTACAACTCTAGTCAGCTACGCTGAGCCTTATCGATTTACGTTAATCAACTGACGTGGAGTATCAAAATATACTAATCATGCCACGTATATTCCAAATGAGATCTATTATATAAATGCACTATTGTGGAGGACACTTACTCCAACAATCTCCCACTTGTCCGATACAAGTTGTGCATGTAGCAACACTATTGCGGAGGACTCGTCCTCCTACAATATCTCCCACAGATAATGTGTTTTAATTGATATATCAAATGCATGTAATTGTGTGTTTTCACTACAACAAAGTGACACTTGGGCCACGATTTATGCCACGGAAATTTATAATTCGTGGCTTAATTTTGCTTAGCCACGGGAAAACTTTCTTTCAATAATTGAGCTTAATTTTATGCCACGGGAAAGCTTTTCGCGTGGCAAAAAGTCACTTGCGCCACGAATTTGGCAACACCCGTGGCTAATAATTAATTTAGCCACAAACTATATCAGACCCGTGGCGAAAGTATATCTAGCCACGATTTGTTCCGTGACAAATATTTTTTTTAGACACGAGATACATCTTGTCCGTAGCATTGCATTTGCTTAGCCATGAATTAAGAAACACCATGACTAAATCTCTCAAGACTTAAATCAAGATATATTTATGTTAACTAAAACGTAAACCTTGGTTTTTTTTTATAAAAAAAATACAAATGCTGAATGAAATTTAGACAAATATAGGTAATCCCAATGTATATTTAGATATAAATTTTTTAAAATACTTGATTATTTAATAAAAATTTGTTATTCTTTTATTTTATCTAATAAGATTGAAACTTTTGTAAAATTATATACAAAATTTGGTATTGTTTTTTATTTTATTACAAATCAGAATTTTTAATCGTTTTATTTCATAACAAGGATAATTTAAAAATTTATCTAAATAAATATTTATGTTTATGAAAATTGTGAATTTATGTTAATTTGTTTTATTAATTTTAATTTAAAATTTATAATCTTAAAAAATATTCATAAAATTTTTTATGACATTTAAAAATATAGCATATCAAGTTAAATAAGTTAGTTATTTATTATCTCTAATTTTGAAATCAAAACCTAATATATTATGAATCTATCTCATTCAAAAATTGATATATAACTTTATTTTTAATATTTTTATAATAAAAAAAAATGAAAATTATTTTGTGAAAAATAAATTTTGGTTAATGTTTTAGAAAAAAAAAAAGAGAATTATATAAGAAAAATGATTAAATAGTATAAGTTCACTAAAAAAATGAAAATAAAAGATAATCTTCAACAAATTAATAAATCAATAAAGAAAAAAAAATGTTGAAAATAAGTGATCACAGGGTATGTTGAAAATATGTTGAAAATAACCGATTAGTAATTTAAAATCAGTTTTATAAATAATACAAAATTTATGAATAAAGAATCGATCAAGTATAATAAGAAATCCGTTTAGAAAATAGTAAGTTGGAAGTTACTTTCTTTTATAATTTTTTTCTCTAAAATTATACACTTATAATTGTTTTTAAATTACTCGTGTAAAATACACTTTGATCAAAAATTGATTACAAATACAATTCAGGTGATTTATTCTAACTGGTTTTGAACTTATTCTCCATTTGTCTAAATAATCATACTTTTCAAAGTTTAAATTAGTTAAGTGACAAACGAAATAAGTTCAAACAAAGACGGAGTAACATAAAAATTTTGAGTTGATCGAGAAGCAGTTTTTTTTATTAAAGTGTACTTTAAATGAGTTATTTTAGTAAATGTGTTTATAAGAAATATTTATAGAAACTGAATTTTAAAAAAGAGTAATTTCTTATTTACGCTTTAAAAAAATAGAAAACAAATAAGAAATTATATTGTACAACAATTTTTTTTTTAATTTTTTTGGCATAAAGTCACCACTTTTTGGTTAACAGTTGTAAAAATGATTTATTTATTTTATATTTTTAAAAAAGAATAATTTCTCACGTCTTTTTGCGTAGGAAAAAAAGAAAAAATTGGTAAAAAATAAAATAAAATTAGAATGTCGCTAAATTAAGAAAAAAAGGATAACATGATTAAATTACCTTCTTGACAAAATATTTTTGTTTATTTCGTCCAAAAAAACGACTCAAAATCATTAACCGGAAAGTCAACATCAAAAACTTAAGTGTATTGGCCAAAATAATGTATTTTCAACAAAAATATGTAAATTAAGTAACACTTTTATCTTAGACTGATAGTTAATATAGTTTTTGAAAGACAATAATCATTTTAAAAAGATTCAAAGTTCTAATTATACCAACAAATGTTAACTTTCATCTTTGGAAGGTTATCATAAAAACTCCACAGTTAAGTGTGCTCAGGTGAGAGTAGTCATGGGATGGGTAACCTCCTGGAAAGCTTCTCCGATGCGTACAAGTGTATTATTGATGAAACGAAATGACGTTTGAATGTATTAGCTTAACTAGCAAATCAAGTACACGACCCTGCATAAATCAATATGTGAAAATATTTGGTTGTGAAAAAAAAAAAGTAATATTTTTCATTATATTAATTTATTTTATATATATCTCGTTAGCCATGTCAAATATTTTGGCCACGAGAATAAATTTGTAGCCACGGGAGATATTAGCCATGGGAGAAGCCGTGGCAAAAAATTGAAATTTAGCCACGATATTGTTTTTCCCGTGGCTATCAGTTAGCCACGGCCACTTGGGACACGAAAGGTATCATAGCTACGAAAGGTATCCCGTGGCAATATGCTTTAGCCACGGAAATTTACCACTTGCGCCACGAATTTTATCGTGCCCCAAGTGCTAAATTGTAGTAGTGTTTAATCTTATCATAGCTAACAACAATTGCAAGAAAGGAGATCAAAGTTATAGGAGCATAAGGCATAACTTTGAAGATTTCTGTGAGACAAAGTTATATGAGCTTGAGGTATAACTTTGGAAGTTCCTTTGCAAAGTTATAGTTATTCTGGTTATAACATTGAAGAAACAATTCAAGCAAGATCTACATCAAATAACACAAGACTCAAGATGGAGGGTCTTTGTGATCAAGAAGAAGAGATGATCCGTATACTGAAGATCTTTGTGAAGATTAGATAGTATAGGTCGCCATTCGGTAACTAATTCATTAGAGTGATTTTTATGTAAGTAAAGTTATGACCTACTTATAACTTTACATAGTAAGTTCAAAGTTATAGCTTTAACCAATAACTTTGGATGATGAAATTGATGCATGATTTTGGAAATAAATGTTTTAAATGATTTTCGAAAAGAGAAAGAGTATTTTTATATTTATCAAAAGTTTTAATACATGATGTATTTATGAGATTCTATTGGTTAGTAATACAACTTACGAGTTGTCATGGTACCTAGGGTTTCTAATACATTCTATCGCAATTTGTTGTTAACCCAATAAGCCGACCTAGTGGTTGTGCCACCTAGAGTTTCGTGAAATCTAGGGTTTCTGCCTCATAGGGTTGCGTGCTCCTAAGGTTTCGTGGTGAAGAGGATTTCGGCCTCTATAGGCACCATTCCTTATTTAACTTAACCTAGGATTCTAATAATATCTTTATAACAATATTTTGAGATGTTAAAGATAAATATATTTCTTAAAGAGAAAGTTAGGGTTATAGATTTTATATCTCCTATATTTCAACTATAAATACTTCTTCCATCTCAATCATTCGATAACGACTTTACATACAATTGAGAGAATTTTACAAATTTATTTTAAACAAACTTTGAGCAAAATATTTATTATTTGTATTGTTTGTTTTTCCGAAAAAGTCGTGCATCAATTATTATCAATCGCTCGCGTGAAATACGTTATTGGATAATAATACATCACATAATCTTACTTATTCTTTAACGAGAATCCTTGTGAGTTATATTGTACTTTCTTATTAACATAAGATAGTATGGAATATTTAGCGATACTCACCTTCAGTTATAATCATAGTTGATTATACGGGTAGGTTGATAATTTTTGTAATCCCTATAAAGGTACTAAAGATTATTAATCGAATATAGTGGACGTAGGTTTCGAATTGTGAAACTGAACCACTTCAAAAACCTCTTGTGTCTTTCTTTATTTTCGTTATTTTTGTTACTTGCTCAACACTTTGATTAAATAGTTAGTTGATTTTAATCCATACAATCAGGTAATTAATTACACATCATATAAATCGAAAAAGTGGGGCTAGTTTCTAATACTCAATTTACCCTCCCCCCTCTTTCGTATTCGATCAATAGACTATACAAATTTGTTTTGAACTTATTTCTGACATAGACCTTACATGAATAATATGAAAATAAATACAAATAAATAAAAGACGGGATTAACACCATCGGACTTACATGTTGACGAACGAGATTAACTAAGTTGCGTTTTAGCGATAGCTCTACTCGTAATAGGATTGAAAATTGATTAAATTGATTGAATTGTGTAGTTGGTCAAATTGGTCGGTCATGCAAAACGTGACGGGTACCCAGAAGGATCTGAGCTTACGTGGTCGATTGATCAAGCACGTAGATGTCGATAGCTTAGAGAAAGGTCTAGAATGCAAAGAGAGAAGAGAAGGGGCGGAACACTCGCGTGCCTTAAAAGTGAGAAAAGAACTCTCCTTTGTATAGTAGCAAATGTGAAAGAGTCGTAGAACAATTCAAACTTTGGAAAGAACATGCTGGGGAAAAGGCGCAGTAGGACTGCCATCCTTCAAAGAGGCGCAGCACCTGCTGTGTCATTTCCCAAGAGGTTTCCTGCTAAAGAAGGAAGATTGCCACGTTTCTAATACGGAATTGTGGTTGATCTACACTTCCCTTTTGAAAGATAATGCGAGATGATTTTTATTAAAAAGATAGAATTTGAAATATATAATAAAATAATCAGAATATTTCAGAGCATTCCGACTCGAAGTTCTAAAACGGTTTATAGAAAATGAAGCGGGTTTCGATCCGGACTCCAAATGAACTCTAATGAATGTCAAAATGACCGTACCGGTGCGTATATTGTTGGAGTAGATGTCCTACACAATAGTGCGTTTACTAAATAAATCTCATTAAAGGAATAAATTGGGATATATTTATAATACACTCTTCATTTGGTCAACGTATATCAGGTAACGCTCAACTGACTAAAGTTAGACGTTACTGTCATTTGACGGCGGTGTCCAGCTGATCCCTCTCGGTCACACCTATAGGGAGGAACCCCAATGGAAAAACTAATCGTATTGTAAAGATACATTTTACTTAGTCCCTAATTAATATTGACTAAAGATTAGTCAAGTGAGTTTTAAATGTGATGAACGAGTTTTGAACTCGGACCATAATATTTTATATGTAGTAATTGATTAATAAAATATTTGTCTTAATTGATATGATCAAATATAGTGAAATTTAGTTATTAAAAGTTAATTTACTAAATTCCTTGAGGTATTTATATATACTGTGAGGTAGTGGTAATTAACTAATAAATACTACAAGAAGTTGTAATATTAGCTAAAATGGGTATCCAATAACCCATTACATATTTATATAATGGTCAAATATCACTTAAAAGTTAAGTGTATATTATTCAATTATTTGTATCATTTAATAGTTAAATGGTCCAATTAATAATTAATTATATTAGATAATTAAGTATTTGACTTATAAGTATTTGTGGGACAAATATCATAAGTAAAAAATGGACCCAAATACCCAAAATGGACCAAATTCCATCCACTCACAATTAGGTGAGAGTTTGGTGAATTTAAGTGGATGATTACAACATTTAATTCCACTACTAAACTCTTATAAAGACCCCAACACAACAAGCTAATTTGACTTGATGATTTAAGAGCAAAAGTTGGTTCATTTTAGTGTGGTATAATTGGTTTTGTTACTAGAAGAACAAAGGTGAATTGTTCATCCTTATTCTTCATCTTTATCATCATATTCATCACATAAACTCACATATATAATATACATCTTATATTACTAATTTGTAGTAATATTTGTAGTATTATTTTAGTGTTAAATCTAGTTGTTATCTAGTTAATAAAACTAGGATATTAGGTAAATCCTTGGGTGCATCTTACAGGAGTAATCCTACTTTGGATTAAGGTTTAAAGAGCTTCTAGTATTCAGGTTGTAAGACTACAAAAGTTGTAGTACACCATTTGCATAAAGCTTTGTAAGGAAATTCCTTCTTATTTGTAGTTTTATACACTTATTCGTACTTGCATGCACTAGATCATGTATAATTAAATTATGGTAATTTAATTTCAGTATTAGAAAGTCTAATATATTAGTTTTAATTTGTGATAAGGCTATGGAGAGATAAAGTAGAGAGATGATGTTCTAAAATTCAGTAAATCAATTTGGGGATCTACACCATGACTAGAGCAAAAAAACCTAATCTTAATAATAAAAAACATAATAATAATATGTCTCCTATTCATAGTAATAGTACGTCTGATAATGATACTGATCACAATAATTTGACTGAGAATAGTTTTGGTGTGGGGATTCCTGTTACTAAGGCTAGGGCTTTGGAATTTAATAAGGATACACTTGTTCCGATTGATCTTGATGAAGAGCTCGAGCTCATCCCGGAGGAGAGGGTGGTGGAGTCATTAGAGATACAACTTGGATCATGGAAGGCTGTTAGTCATAGAGCATAGCAGGTATTGGAACCACCATTTCTGAAACTAAATATTGATGATGTTAAGGATGAGATATCGTATTGGTCTCTTTCTGTCTTTGGATATGTGGTTGGCGCAAATCCGCCATGGAATGTTCTATCTGGATTTATTAAAAGAATGTGGAAGGAAGAGGATATTGATAAAGTGTCCTTTATGCCGAATGGGATATTCTTAGTTCGATTTTAGACGAAGGATATTCAACAGAGGGTTCTGCAGAATGGTTGTATCATGTTTGATAATAAGCCAGTTGTTATTAGGGAATGAACACCCAAGAATGATCTTGTAAAACTTGATCTGGAATTCTTACCGATTTGGATCAAGCTTGTTGGTCTTGATCTGAAATTTTGGGGGGAGAATTGTTTATCTAAGATTGGTGGCCTGATTGGGAAAGTTATTAGGAGGGATGAATCAACTGAGAAGCGGAATTTCTTAGGTTATGCTAGATTGGTAACTGAAGTTAAGGTTAATCAAGTCTTCCCAGAGAGTCTGTCTTTCCTTGATGAAGAGGGGATAAAGAGGACTGTTAAGGTGGAGTATGATTGGTTTCCTATTAAATGTCAACAGTGTAAAGGGATTGGCCATGACACGGGAATGTGTAGGAAGAAAGAGCCAGTGGGGAAAAGGCTTCAAGTATGGAGAAAGAAAGAGGTTACTCTTTCTAAGGGAAATGTGGATACTACGCCTAGAATTGGAATTATAGGGGATAAGAGGGTGACTCCAGTTCAAAGTTCTTCTAAGTTGAGTAGGCAAGACACTCATTCTCTGTTATATACTCCAGGGGGTACATCTTATTTGGATATGGTGACAAAAAGTGTGTTTCATTCTGAGTAGTCAAAAGAGCAGGAAGGACGTGAGGTAGAGAAACAATCTGATAATGGGTAGAATAGGGTTTTGGAATGTAAGGGGTATTAATAATATAAATTAGCAGATGGACATTAGAAGGTTTCTGCATTTGAATAAAGTAGAATTATTTGGGTTGATTGAAACTAGAGTTAAAAGGAATAATTGGTTGAATGTGAGTAATGTATTCTTTAACAATTGGGCGATTTGCACTAATCATCAATGTCATAATGGTGGTCGAATTTGGGTTTTATGGAATCCGCAGGTCTTTGAGGTTAGTATCAAGAATGTCTCTGCTCAAACTATTCATGCTCTGTTTACTATGAGGGGGGATTTAAGACAGTTTTGGATTACCTATGTATACGGGTTTAACAAACCTGTTGAGAGACTTAGTTTGTGGGATAGTCTGAGGGATTATGCTCAGGAGGTTAATGGTCCTTGGTTGGTTGGTGGTGATTTTAATAATGTTCTAAGAATTGATGAGAGGGTAGGATCTGCAGTTTCAAATGCTGAGATCATTCCTTTTCAGAGATGCATTCAGTTCTGTGGAGTAGAGGATTTAAAAGCTCTGGGATCTTTCTTTACTTGGACTAAAAAGAAGGAAGTGTCTACTAGGGTGTATAGTAGACTTGACAGAGCCTTAATAAATGATCAATGGCTGCAATTATTCCCTGATTCTTATGCTAACCTTTTACCAGAGGGGCTGTATGATCATTGTCCTTGTTTAATCCAATTGGAGGGGGATAAGAGGGTAAGAAAAGCGTCTTTCATATACTTTAATATGTGGGCAAAAGCTCCTGGTTTTCAAGATGTTATTCTTAACCATTGGGGCAGAAGAATGCCTGGCACAAAGATGTTCCAAGTGGTGCGCAGACTCAAGGGTATGAAACATGACTTAAAGAAGTTAAACAATGAGAACTTCCATGATGTGGAAAAGAATGCAAAGATTATGGGGATGTCCCTTCAGAGTATTCAGACTGCTTTAAGAGCGGATCCTCTTAATCCATCTTTGGTTCAGGCTGAGAAGGAGGCTTCTGAGAATTTCAGGTCCTTGGACAATGCTAAATATGAATTCCTTGCTCAAAAAGAAAAAATGAGATGGCTTAGGAATGGAGATGATAATACAGCTTTCTTTCACTCTACCATTAAAAGGAGAAGAGCCCAAAATAAAGTACTTGAAATAGAAGATGAGGAGGGGAATGTCTGGCATCAGGTACACGATATTAATGATTCTTTTGAGAAGTTTTACAAGAATTTATTGGGAACCAGGAAGCAAGTTAGAGATGTCCATACTTCTACTGTTAGAGTTGTACCTATTCTGAATGATGAGCATCATAGACTTCTTAGCAAACCTGTCATTGTGGAAGAAGTCAAGCATACTATGTTCTCTATGCCTGGCAATAAGGCACCAGGGCCGGATGGGTACAATACTCAATTTTTTAAGGATACTTGGGAGATCTTAGGTGAAGATGTTAGCTCGAACAGATTAATCATACCACTCTTACCTTGATCCCTAAGGTGGATATGCCTAAATATGTAACTCAGTTCAGACCTATTGCTTGTTGTAATACTATTTATAAATGCATTGCTAAGATTATTTGTAATAGATTGAGAGAGGTACTTGGGGATATTATTTCCAAAACTCAGAGTGCTTTCATTAAGGATAGGGACATTGTGGAGAACATCCTTATTCGTCAGGATCTCACTAAACTGTATAATAGGAAAGTCTGTTCTCCTAGAGTTATTATGAAAATTGATCTCCAAAAGGCTTATGATTCTATGGAATGAGATTTTTTAAGGGGTATGATGGTAACCTTAAATTTTCCTCATCACTTTATTCAACTTGTGATGGAGTGTGTGACTACCCCTACTTATTCCTTGGCTTTGAATGGGGAATTGTTTGGGTACTTTCCTGGGCAAAGGGGGTTAAGGCAAGGGGATCCTCTTTCCCCTTTATTATTCACAATTTCTATGGAGTATTTGTCTAGAATTCTTAACAGGGTGAAGGAGATTGAGCGCTTTAAACATCATCCCCTGTGTATAAGGATGAATTTAACCCACCTCTGCTTTGCAGATGATCTCTTGTTGTTCTGTAGAGAAGATTGGTAATATATGGTGATTATGATTAGGGCTTTCAATACTTTCACTGCTGCTTCAGGCCTTCAAATGAACAAGAGGAAATCAAACATTTATGTGGGTTGGAACCAGGGCTACTGGAAGAGATTACTGGGATGAAGATTGGCACACTCCCTTTTCATTATCTTGGAATGCCAATCTCTGCTAGGAAACGTTCAGTCCTTGAATGTAATATTCTTGTTGATTGAATTATGGATAGAATTAGATCTCTTGGGACTAGAAGGTTATCTTATGCTGGTAGACTGGTGCTTATTCAAAGTGTACTTAGTACCCTTCATAATTATTGGGCTCACATTTTCATCCTTCCTTCTAGCATTATGCTGAAACTAGAGAATGTCTGTAGAAGTTACCTATGGAAAGGTGAAGCTATGTCCTACTCTTCTGCTCTAGTGGCATGGGAAAATGTCTGTAGACCTCTGGAACAGGGAGGGTTAGGGATCAGAGACTTGAGAAGGTGGAATATTGCTGGTGTAGGGAAATATGTGTGGTGGGTTATGCAGAAAAAGGATACTCTTTGGGTTAAATGGGTGCATTCTATCTATATCAACGACCATCACAGGAAAGATTATATCCTTCCTCCTGGTAGCAGCGGGGTATGGAGAAGGATATGTAGGGTGAAGGAACAACTTCTACCAAGCTATGGTGGCTCTGACTGGCATGGTACGAATGGTCTGTATAATATTGCAGAGGGGTACAACTGGTTGGGCAGGGAGAGTGCTGTTGTGGAATGGCATGAATACATTTGGAACAAGATTGGTATTCCCAAGCATCAGTTTATTGGATGGCTATATGCTCACAACAAACTATTAACAACAGAGAGACTGACTAGGATGAATATTGTCACTGAGCAGGTTTGTGTCCTGTGTAGAGAGGAGAATGAAAATTGTACACACTTCTTCTTCCATTGCTCTCATGGTAGGAGAGTTCTTAAGCTCGTGAATATTGGTTTTAGACTTAATATCCCAGTAGCTAATGTAGTGGATTGGTGGTGCAATGTCAGAAGCTGGAATGAGAGCAAGGTTGTAGCTGCTATCATCATTGCTATGGTATATCATATTTGGTGGGTAAGGAATCAATTTCGAATACATTTCCTTATATGGAGACCTGAAATCATCTTTAAGAAGATCAAGGAGGAGGTGCAGTGGTGTCGGCTGAGGAATTGAAGGAACCTTGGGCTTAGATAGGGCTTAAGAGTTGGTATTGTTTAGTTTTGAAAAAATTGATTGTAAACAAGTTGTATTGGTTGATCATGTAATTGGCCTAATTGCTATTAATGAAATGACTAACATTCTACCAAAAAAAATATATTAGTTTTAATAACTAACAATTGGTATCAGAGCATAGTGTGTGCACGCATGTTTATTAATAAGCTTTAAGACGATTTATATGATAAATTGCTTAAATATTGTTAAAATTGTTAAATTATGACGAATTTTTCCATGCAAGTTCATTCTAATCTTAAAAGGTTTAGGGTCGAATTACATTAGTTTTGGAGTTAATTCGCTATATTTAGTTTTTTTGGTTAAAAGTGACTTAAAATAAATTATTTTGGGTTAATTGTTAATTTAAAGTATTTGCATGTTAAATCTGATGATTAAATCTCAATATACTGATGCATGCATGTTTTACTTAGTGTATGTAAAATTAAGAAATTAAATTGTTAATTTTTGCATGTTTATTGATTTTATAAGATAAATATCAATAAATAATGACTATATTATGATTAAAAATGACCGAAAATTAAATGGACCAATTTTAAAAAAGTTTTCCAGACCTGAAAATGTTCCAAAATCTTAAAATTTTAATTTTAAAATTATTTTATATTTAAGATAATTTATTGTTACGATTATATCGTTTTTCATGAAAACTGATAAACATGCGAATGAATTATGAAAAATGGTTTAAATTTTCTGAAATTTTAATTCTGGTCCATTTAGTATTCGAGCCATCATCTACCAAGGTCATTGGTACGTTCTTCTTTAGGCATGTTATTGTGATGTATAGGTAGAGATTGTGACTGGCACCAAAAGGAGGTAAATCCTTGTCTGAGAAAGTAACTCGGTTACTTAGCTTAACTAAGTCCTGGAGGACCAAGTTAACTACATTGTCAGGTGTAGAGTGACGCGCTACATTTTGTTTTTCCAAGGCTTGTAGCAAAGCTTGGCGATGAGGAAATAAGCTCGCAACTAACTGCCAACTGAAAGATCAGCCTTTGCCTACAACAGTTGTATTAGTAGATGGTCAGTAGATATATGTTAGCCATTATTTTGGGTGACGACGTTGGTGTTACGAACTGGACCATTAGTGGTAGGAATATTCTGAGAGACACCATGATAAGGACGCCCTGATCGAGTAAGGTAGTCTATATCTTGATCCTCGCTAGCCCTGACTATATCTTCACTGTCTCTGGTTTGATTAGGTTTTGTGAGGTATTCATCCTCGTCATCATTGACCCATATTCCGTGGACGGTATTGAGTTCTCTCAGTCTAATGATTTCGGCTTCCAAATCGATTATTCGCTCGACTAGATCAACACATGTGGTGATCACCTCTTGCATTGTAGACTCTTGAGATTGAATTGGAATTTGGATTACGCTTTCTTTGGGTATGTCGCTTGGAATGCGTAGGTATGCTACGGTGGTTTACAGTTCCAAAACTTGCCTACTCACACTCTTAGCCCATGCAATGAAGTCATTGATGGTAGGAGAAATGGTGGACTATCTTCCCTCGTTTTCTAACATGTGAATCTCATCTTCGATTGGGGAAATGAGGTGTGAACAATGCAAGGTGTATTCTTCATCTGTAATCATCATAACTCCAAGAGGATTCTGAGTATTTTTAGGCTTACCCCCAGGAGGTATGGGTAGACGACCATCTTCAATCATATCTTAAAGGGCGTGCTTTAATTTGAAGCATTTCTCCGTATCATGTCCTTTGCCCCTATGATATTCGCAGTAGGCGTTCTCATCCCAGAACCTAGTTTTATTTTCTGGATCAGGTGTAGGTACTATGGGTTGGAGTTTGCCTTGTTGTGTCAACCTTTTGTTGGCATTGGAATATGTATCACCGATGCTTGTGAACTCGAGTAAAAGTGTTTAATTAATTAATTACACTAATAATTTATCACTAACAAATCATAAAGACTTGATATAAACAAATCGAATCTCTAAAATCCTATCTTTGATTCAAAGACGAAATCCCATTAATGGAAATAACACTCACAACTTCTTCTTCTTTTCATAAACCATTTTTTTCTTTTCAATACATGCTTCTTTCTTTCTTTTCATTCTTTCATATTCAACATCATTTTTTTTTCATTTCTTTTTCTTTTCCTAAACCATTTTTCTTATTCTTTTTTTTTTCTTTTTCTTTTTCTTCGGCACGGCAATCAGTAATTCCGTCCAATCAAGATCACTTTGACATAACTTGAACAATATCCCAAATGAGCACCCAAACACAAACGGTATAGCTACTAACTTAACAAGGTAGGCAATATTTTTACATGTAGCTAATGAAATGTGAAACAATGTGAAAAGGGGCTAAATTTAGGCAATGGATTCAAAGTGAATGGCTTCAAATGCTTTTTAAATCATAAATGTAATGCTCACTAGAAATGGAATGAAAACCAAACTTGTGCGTTTTTGATGTGACGCAAATCATAAGGAGAAACTACACACACCTAATTGGGATCGGGTATAGATGTACCGATCACTGGAGGCTCTACCTTACCGTATATGTAGTTTGCCAAAGTCAAGATCAAGCCTAATAAGTCTAAAATCAATCCCTCACCCACTGTGTACAAGACATCCCCATGTATGCAAAATCCCGTCAAAAGCGTGAAACATTGGCTAAAAAGCTACAATAAGGGAAATGCATTGAGGAATGACATTATGCACAACACAATTGGGTGGACAAAACACACAACTTTTATTAAAAAAAATTTAATTTTTTGATTTTTTTGGATTTTTCAAAATTTTCAAATTCAATAAACAACTAGACTAAATAAACAACGACACAAACTAAATCCCTCCCCCAAGCTAGAATAACACATTGTCCTCAATGTGCGAAACGGGTTTAAGCGCAGAAAACACAAAGAAGGACAACATAACCAACAAAGGAATGGGGGACGACTCAACAAAATGGTAAAGAAAGAAAAGAAAACATACAACCGTGCAGCAGCTCCCCCAAGCTAGCTTGAAAACGGGGGCAAAGTACAACCCAAGCACCAAAGTACCTGTGATGAACAAGCTACTACAATACTAGATAAAATATTGTCTTATTGTCAAAGCTATTAGAACCAAAACCAAATGAATTATTTAAAAATTAACATTATTAAATTGTCCAACAAAAATAATTTATTTCATAACAAAAATATAATAAAACACGGGTTGCCTCCCGCGAAGCTTTATTTAAATGTCTTGCTAGACTCTTTATTAATGAAAATCATTCTTTGTGCCTTAAAAAGCATGTCAATGCCCTTAGAAGTCGATCATATACCTGCGCATAAGCTATACAAAAACATATGTAAGCAATTGACAAGATATAGGCATGAAATATTGAAGGTAAGAATTGATATATCTTATCATTGTGCGCATGACAAACTTCATAGATGACCACTGAACTGCTCCACTCATCAGTGAGAGATGGAGTGAAATGTTTAAGATCATGGAACAAATAATTAGTTCCCAAAATATCATTAGTGGACTCGAATTGGAGGTAGGGTGAATCAAAGGAGTGGGAATCAAAAATGGGTGGTTGATCCCACTTAATTTCAAGGCTAGGTTCACAAAACCTAGTATCATTTTCAAATAAATCTGGAATATCCTTAGCGAAGGGATTTTCAAAGAAATATGATGACTCGATCGACGACTCTCCATTGGAGTCACAAATGGGCTTAACAACATCCTTGTCTAAAGTCTCGACTACCATATGGTCAATATCAAAAATGGGGGTCTCAAAATTGTCAAATGGAACGACACTAGAGTGACTTTCAATAGAAAAGGTTGGACCATCATCATCGTCATCTATTAATTCATATGATTGGGGAGAATTAGACTCACATGGGGGGAATGAAAAAGCATAGGAGAAATTAGACTCACATGGGGGAGCTGAAAAAGCATAAGGAAAATTGATTGGCTTACTTATTTTAAACGCGGGTTCTTCCTTTTGCCCTTTGAGCATTTGAACTTGAGCCATGATTTCATTGAGTTGCTCTTGGATTCTCAACCGCCGGTGCGTTTCTTCCCTAAGATTGGGATGCCATAAAGTTCAAGAAAATCCAAAGTTCCTCTCCTCTCTTCTGATAAAGACTTCCACCACTCAATTGCATAGCCAGCCTACGACACTCAATGAGCATTCCATGAAGCACGACATGTCTCATATAGGTCTCATCAAGGGTATACCCAAGAGATATAATATGGTTATAATAGCTATAAAATCGGTCGAGGTATTCATGGAAAGGCTCATTCTTGCATTGTGGAGGTTGGAAATAGATAGTCATTGAGAAAAAATAAAGCAATCCCTTTGAAAGAAAATATTCCTATTACCTGAAAAGAGTCACTATACTACAAGGAAAAGGTGAGAAAAATCTCAAGGAACAAGTGTTCCTCGAGACAAAAGAAAAGAAAAAAAAAAGACAAGGTAAAACTCTACTAATCACAAATAAACAAAACCGTGCTCCCCGGCAACGGCGCCAAAATTTGACAGGGTTGTCGCATACCCTAATCAAAGATAAATAACCCAAACTAGGCTAACAACAAATTAATGTAATTAGGGAAGTAAGGGGTCGATCTCGGGGAGACGGGAGATACTTGTGAATAGTTATGGTTAGAACTCTATCTTGTACGATTGGCAAATGTTTGTCACTAATTAATAAATGCTATAATAAAAATGATAACAATACAATAAAGAAAAGGATCTAGGGATCGGGGTTCACATGCTAATCAATTTAAAAGCAAAGTTGATTACGGGTTTAGAAAAATCATAGTTGTCCAAGTCTTTAAATGGTATATTCCTTTCGGATTCATACCGACTTTTTAACGGGTCCTAACGTCTTTTCAGCCTTGCTAGGTCATTAAACTATTCTTGCCAGTCCTTTAATTTTCATCTCGACTCTCGCCCTTGAGACGGAAATTGACAAGTATAAACAATTGATTAAGGCCTTAAATCAAAGTTTATCATGAGAATCAAACAAGAAATAGAGACAACTAAAACAATTCTACCCGGAATCAATTTATACTTATAAATTAATTAGACATGTTAACCCTTCCCCTAGAACAAAGATTACTTATGCATGATTAACAATGAAAGGGAAACTAAGATTATAAAACTAAGAATGGTAAACATGATAAAGGAAATACTAAAAGAAAATGAAACTATAATGTAAAAACAAGAATAAGGATTACCGGAAAGGATGAGCAAAGATTGAAATGGAATAGGAACTTGAATAGGAAAATGCAAACCGGGAAACTAGAATTCCAATTACAAGTAGAACAATTACAATTGAAGGAAACTTAGAACTAAACTAGACTAGAGAAAACTAGATCTAAAACTAAAACTAGAAAATGGAGAAAGAAAGAAAAAACTAAACTAAAGAGAAAAGTGTTAGTTTTTGTGTATATGTTGTGTGTGATGCATAGGCTATTTATAGGGTTGAGAGGCTGCCCAAATGCGTCCGGATTCATGCTCATTAAACAAGCCATTAAGCCTTGCATTAAAGAGAGGGAGATGAAGAGAAGATGCGTAGAATCATGCATACCCGATCGGGTTCACCACATACCCGATCGGGTAAGTTGTAATCTTGGTCAATTGACTTTCGTTTCATCTCCTTTGGCCAATGACTTGACTTCCATTACCCCCCTTGACCTCTTAAGTTGGGTTTGTTGATAGGGTTTGACGTAAAATGATGATTTCTTCGCCTAAATGATCGATCTTTTGAGAACCGCGAAATCGTCTTTACTTCTTCTTCCTTTTTGATTAGTGAACCTTCTTGGAGTGCCTTTGACTTGGTCAAGCTTGCTTCTTCAAATCGTCGGGTTCTAGGCAAATGCTCGGAAATATAGAAAAAGGGCGTAGAAACGTCACTTTCCCTACAAAACAGGTTAGAACGTAGGAATTCGCCTAGAAGACGATATTAGCTCATAAAATGACTTAACAAAGCACAAATGACATACACAACCGAGCTAAATTGGGGGTTAAAATCATGCAAATATTCACTTATCAAATTAATTATCAAAAACTGAATATTACATGGGGTAGTGAGTTCCTTATATAGAGCCTCACATTACATCCTAACCATTCATATAAAAAGTTACATCTAATGGCTACAATTAGAACAAACAAAAGGACAATTCAATAAAGAAATACAAACAAGAGGAAATCACAAAAGCTAGTCTAAACACTCCAAGGGATTGTCCAGACCGAGACAGGCTGTCCAGGCCGAGACAGAGGCCCCTTGGTCTTGTCTGGGCTTGTCTTGGTCTTGCCAAGATTCTGGCATGTTTTTCTCATGATCATGTCCTTCTCTTGCCAAGACTGCCCTGTCCTTGTCATGGCTTTCTTTCGGTTGAGACAAGGGACTGCCATTTCCTTGTCTTGGCTGCCAACTCTTGTCCTTGTCCTTCAATTGGCTTGGCTTATTTATGAGACATTAGAGGGACCATGTTATGTTACTTGTGCTTGGAATCTTTGGATTTGTGATCACCATTAGGCCTTGTAAACATGGCGGCCAACCAGGAATTATTCTAGCCCTTTGGAGTTTGTTTGTTGCACCTTGCCAAGGTAGCTGGCCCGTCCTTGACAAGGACTCATTTGGCTGCCAAGTCGTTGTCTTGGCCTCCACTTTTCTTGCCCAAAATGCTCACCATTTTCCTTGAAAACACTTAACTAATTAACCTCCCATTTTCAGCCATGGCACTTGTTGCTTCAAAAAGATGACCCTCCTCCAAAAAGGTTACTACCCCCCTCCTTTAACTACACATCACTTGATCAATCTTGAGACATTAGAACCAAGCAAGAATAACATCACTCAAAACAATTGAGAACACTCAAATGTGACGTGTTTAATGTGGATTTTTGGGTCTTATGCTTGCATTTTATATGGATCTTTAGCGTTGTTTTCATGCTAATTTAGTTTCTTTGGATTTGTCATAATTTTGTTTATCCGAGTCAATTTTCTACTAATTTGGGTCGAACAATTTGTATGAAGTCGACTTATGTGAAAGACTTGAGGGCCTACTCCTTTTGGTGACATGAAGAGACGCAACAAAGGCCGACCAAAGAGTCGAGTCTAAAGGTCAACAAATGTCAACCAAAGTCAAAGTCAAACCCAAGGCCATGTCAACAAAGGTCAAACCATAGGAGTCAATAAAGCCAACTTATGGGTCAACATTGAAGAAAAGGGGGCAAGGACAAGGTGGTCAACGAAATTTAACAAGAGCGGATTTTGAAGAAAGAAATTGGACAACTGGAAATGCAGGTTGCGCCTGGCAACGCAGCCTGCGTCCACTAACGCAGCTTGCGTCTTGTGCAGTGGCCAAGAAAGCTTGTTCCGTCTTTTCCTTTTTGTTGAGGCCTATTTCTCAAAGCCCCTAAGTTTTCGGACCAAGCGTATTTAAGAGCAACAATTTCAGATATTTTAGAATTATCATCTTACATCTATAATTGGATATTACTTTTATTTTTCTCACATTAAAAACTTGTAGTATTTCTAGCTTAGTCTTTTGGTTGTGAAGACTCTGGGTAGCTAATCTTTCTTACTTGGTATACTTCTACCAAAGTTTTAACCTTTATCTTAATCTTGTAAGGATTCTATTCTCTACTCTCTTTATTTGTAACAAATCCTTAGCTTTGAATGATTTAATGAATGTTTAGACTCTGAAACTTAGCTATCTTCTTTGTCTTTCATTCCATTCGTACTAAGTCTTGCTTGAGTGGTTTAAGTCTTGCATATCTTAAAGTTGTAACCTTACATGTTTGTAGATGGTTTAATCTATGTTCATTGTGAGAAGGAATATGTTAATTGGTTTAAATGGGTAGAAATTCATCTTAAGCCTTTCCTACTTGTTTCATGCTTCAAATATCCTATACTTTTGTGTAGCATTGGGTTAAGTACTATTTGTTAAACATAGGAATGTTTGTTGTTGTTGACTTAGACAATAATAGCAACTTGTATAGATTATGGTGTGTTAAGCTTAAAAGGAGAGAGAGAAGAGGGTTACTTCCATGATAAGGAAGGTTAAGACTTAGAAGGTAGGATTACACCAAATTCACATCACTTATTTATTTATCTTGCTTACTTAGTGTTTGTTGATTTGTCTCAACCATAAAGTTAGCATTTTAATTTCATTTCCAAACTCAAATCTTTCTTGTTATGAGTTATACCTTGCTTCCCATGTTAATAGTCATAATTTGTGAATATCTTAATTAGTTTTGTTAAATGTCATTAGTCTATGATTATTAGTCTTTATTTTTATTTAGAGTCTTAATTAGTACTCCCTCTATTTAAGTCCAAACACAACATTTCTCCTTTACACGTTTGCCAATGCACGAATTGTAACGTAAATATCTCGAATTTTTTATTATGAAAAAAATATAAAAATTTGATAATCTTATTGTACTTATAAAGGCGAATCAAACAAGATCCCACATGACCATATTTTATCTTACATATTGCAAGGAATCGTAAAGATTCTCTTCACTCATGAATAGTGTCAAAAAAAGAAATGTTATATTTGGACTTGAATGGAGGGAGTATTTATCAAGAGTTTAGTAGTTAAATTAGTCTTTTACCGTCTTCCCTTGGGTTCGTTCCTTTACTTACTTCTTTACTACCTTTTATTAGGATAGTTTTGTGTTTGTTTAGGACTTATAAGATTCTATTTGGTCTTGCTTATTACCTAATTTAACGACACCGGTTTTTAGCTTGTCAACAATCAACCAACAAGTTATTTAAGGTTGGGGTGCACGAATGTGCTTCATGAGCTTTATAGCTTTGATACCAACTGTGACACCCCACGATTTCGCAATAAAGTAAACATATAGATTTGCAGCGGAAATACAAGATTTTAAAAACTTTAAAGGCAAAACCGCGAATGTTACTATATTATAAAACAAAAACTATTTTTTTAAATCATTTATATAAGTTGTAACTTAAATAAATACAAGGGATGTCAATCCCTTGATAAAGACACAAATACGATAATAAAACTAATATCAACTACAAAGCTAAGGGTGAATCGGTGTAAGTACAACGCTCGCTAGCTCACTCGTCAAAACCCCATACAAACACCAACCTGCAACATGTTCATTTACTAAAAATGAATGCAACATTTAGTGGGGAGTAACTCGGGGTTCTCCCAGCCATATCACATTAAAACAAACATAATTAGAGCATGTAAACATACATCATCATACACATATAGATATCATGCAGATTCACACAATACCATTTCATAAAAACAATATAAGCATGTGAGAAGTAACAATGATATGATCATCATATAGATAAGACTAGGGAAGACTCGCCTCGGCAACTATATCAATACTAACGGCTTGCATCTCACCGCTAGCAACCATATAATCAAAGAGGTGGAGATGTGACACACACAAGATAATAATAGGTATCCAAAAATCCAACACACATACAACAACCATCATGTGAATCAAACACACTCTCACTGTAAATGAAATGCACTAGCTTCTCTACTATACAAGACAGGTTGAACGCAAGTCCACGGGATAAGACGTTTCCATGAGCCGCATGCGATAAGAAATTTCACATGCTCATGACCAAGGCGAACAAGTCCATGGGATAAGACGTTTCCCTTAACCGTATGCGGTGAGACATCTCGCATACACATGACTCTAATCCTCCCGGTAGGACTACGATAATAATACGGTCCTAGTATAAATCTGGCCAGAGTCTCGGGATAAGACATTTCCCGATTCGACATGTGGTAAGACGTGCCACATCCAAGACTCGATCGGCAGAGCGGAAGTCGAATACCCCAAATCCGGCAGACCGGCAACATATGAAGCGAAAAGAGTTCAAGCATACAAATTTGGCTTATCGTCACGGAATAGGAGGTCAAGATAAATACAAGAAAGTATGCTACATGCAATGACACCACCTTACAATGATACAACATTTGACGGTCGGTTCGATCAACGCATTTTGTTCGCCTCGCAACAACGTCATCATATCCCCACTATCAACAATCAAAAGTACCAATATCGCTCTGATATAAGTTTAACGAGTATAAGTGTACAAACGAGAATCGAGAATTCCATATCATGGATATACGATTGTATTAGACAGATTCCCCACTTTATTCTCTTATATTTTAACCTTATTTGACATGGTTTTAGCGTTGGTTTTACTGCATTTTACCCATCATCCCGCTTAATCTCATATCATAAATCCCCGTCTCATTTTATAAGAAATATGCCAAGACAAGGACGAGACAGGATGAGAAGCAAGAAATTGTCACGAAACATATACATAAAGAATAAAGAAAAGAAAACGAAAAGAAAAAGAAAAAAGAAAAAGAATAAATAAAGAATGAAGAAGAGGAGAAAGGAGAAGAAAGGAGAGACACCCCCCTGTCGGCCTGCCACCGTCAGTCGGCCAGGCACCATCCCCCACTCACGCAAGTCACGACCCAAGGAAAGCCAAGCAGGGTACCGGCAGCTGGCTAGCCGGCCCTCCTACACTACCTCCTTCTACGAACGCAGAAAATGAAGTAATGAGGTCACCCCTGTCGGTCGGCCGGCGGCCAGTCCACTGGCAGAGAGTGATGCAGCCATGAAACAAGCAGAGGAAGCTTGGGTCCTCTGTCGGTCGGTCGGCTGCCAGTCCGCCGGCAGGGAGCCTCTCTCTCACCCATTTTGCATTTTTTTAGAGAAATGTGGGTTTCTCTCGGCGCTGGTAGGCCGATCTGCCGCCGGTAGGCCGATCTGCCGCCGGCCTGGAGCCCACTTCAACAGATTTGTGCCTCTTTGTTTATCTTCCTTGTGTTTGAGATTTATTTTCATGAAGACTATAAATACCCAAGTGACTACCCACCATATGAAGACCCCATACCACAACACCACCTTATATTTAGATGAATCCTAGAATTAGTCGATCATTTCTATAATTAGCACCTTAATCCTCCTTTAATTAGTGATAATTACTCTTATTTCTAGTTAACAACTATTAGATCTAGTATTTCCCTAAGTTTATGATACAATATTTGGATTGTAATTTGAAGATAAGAGGAGACTTTTTCTTTGTTTATTAATCCAAGTTTCCATCGCCTTTATTACAAGTTTGGTATATTTCTCATATTTCTTTCATTTATTTTCTTGTCATTTAATTAATCTTTCTTGTTTGTTTTATTAGTTTAGATGTTAAGCATGTCTTTCCTTGTTTATTTGACATCAAAGTATACATCTCTATTGCTTGTTCTTCTTAATATGAGTAAGTAGTGTACTATTAAGATAGATGGGGGAGGTACTGTAGGTTTATGGGTTTATTATAGTAGTTGTGGATAAAGATGTGGTCTTTTTGCAGTCTACTTGTTTTGTGCACACCAGGTGTTTGATGAAATGCTTAAATGAGTAATTTAAGTTATTTTCATGTTTAATTACTAGTTTGAGTGAGAGCTTAGACTTGTATTTTGTTTGTGTGTGTTTTGAATGTTTAGGGGGACGTTAGAGCAAGAACCCAATCGAATCATAGGCTGGGGTCTGTCTCACACCGAGAGGTGGAGGCTTACCTAGAGACCGTCTTGCACCGAGAGGTGAATACATACCTATACTCACTTTTAGACGATTCATAACCCTCAGCGTAATTAAACTTTGCCTACATTAATGAATCCATTCACCTTAGTTTCTTTTAATTCTTGGGTGTAATTATGTTATTGCTTCCTTGTTAGCTTTAGATGTCATTAACATCCACTCATTTTTTTTTTGCTAGAACTAAACTAGAATTATTTAAACCGTCTTAGAGCCTAAATGTCCGTCCCTTGGGATTCACTCCTCGTAATACCTAACGATCACTCGTTTACTTGCAAGGCGAATTAAAATTCACATCAAGTTTTTTGCGCCGTTGTCGGGGAAGGCAATATTGGATAAGATAGTTTAATTTATTTTAGGCTTAGTTCATTTTGTTTTGTTTGTTTTTCTCTTTTGTACTAGTGCATTTATTTGCATTAGGACTATTTGATCTTTCTTTTAGTGCATGAGTAGGTGTTTTATCGGACCTCTTTTCCCTCTTGATCGAGAGATTGAGAATGCGTTCCGTGCAAGAAGTAGACAAGCACTTGCCTCCTTAAGAAGATCTCCTATTATTCCACCAAATAGACAACCATCCACAATTAATTCATCAACTTCTCAACCCTCCACTTCCACCTTACACCTCTCATCATACCAATAAACCACCCTCCAATCCCTTCTCCTATAAATTCACCCACTTCCTTGTTGGAGTAAGTGTCCTCAACAATAGTGCGATCACATAACTAAATCTAAATAATAAGAATACAAATGGATGATGAATGTTATAATCAACTGGTCAACATAAATCGGTAACGATTGGCTTAATTGAGTTTCACGTTACTATCGTATGACGGTGGTGATCAGTTGATCCCTTGAGGTCACACCTAAAGGACAATCCCCTAATCATGTACATTAATTAATTGTATAGTGATACAGATTAATTAATCCCTTAAATTGAACTAAGTTTATATTAGTGAGAATAATATCTTATTGTAATATGATTAAACAAGATTCATTTTAGTAATTTAATCGTTATATTAATAAGAATGCATTATGTTAATGAAACATTTGAGATAAGCAAAATTGGTCGATTATAATTACAAATTGTTGTAGATTATATTAACCAAATACGGGATGACCCATTTTATTTACCTGTAATTATAAAATATGACTTAAAATGTTAAGTCTAATTTATTTGTTAGGAAATTGCATTTAAATTGGTTAAATGTACATTTATAAGCAAAATTACATGTTACATGTCACATGTCACATATGTGACAAATGACAAAATCAAATAAATAAAATGGACTCCATTTTATGGAGACATAACCGGTTTTTTTTAGCTACAAGGGTAGGGATTTAGGTCATGATTTGTTGTTCTAATTGAGAATAAGAACAACATGATTACTACCTTAAGTCTAGACTCTACCCTAGTGCATTGTAAAGACAAATGCATGCTCACCCTCCCCCATGCCTTGAGGTGGCCGGTCATGATGCTTGATAAGAGGAAACTTTTCCTCTTATCTTGTACTTACTTGATCATATTATTTTTGTATGCTTATCTCTCCTCTTCTCTTTCTCACACGAAAAATAAACTTAAAAAGTTTTCACAAAATCCTTAGTTCATATTCTCTAATAATAAACTAGTGTAGTATTAAGAGTTATTAGATAATTTTTAAGGGACACTACTTATAATACTAGTGTAGTATTTTAGTAGAGATTAAAAGGATAGTCTTGGTGCAGCTAATAGGAGTGTTCTTATACTTAGAACTTGGAGATCATCCTCTTATTTATAAGCTCAAGAACAAGAGTAGGAAGCAGTCTTATCATGTGCCCAAAATTCGTTCATATCAATGTAAGGAACAATTTCTCCTTCCTTCTTTGTATTTTTGTTATGCATGCATAATTTCCATATAGTTTAAGAGTAAACTATTTATAATATGATATTAGAAATGTCTAATATTGAGTTTAAGAAACTTACAAGTGGTATCAGAGTTTTGGTTGTTGCATGCATAATCGATTTATAGTTTTTTCGAGTTAATGTTACTTAAAGAAAACTAGTAATTTGTGTTTTATAAGATAATATCACAAAGTTATTTGCATGTCAATATATTCTGGTCCTAATATGATTTTAGGTCATTTTGATGATTTATGGAAATTTATATTGCTCAAATATGTTTTTTAGTGTTTTTATTACATTTTAATGAGTAAAATGATGTTTAAAATGCTAAAAATAGTAAGACTTACATTTTGACCTTGAACATTTTACACAGTTTCACACATGCATTTTACTTACTGTATGTAAAATGTAGTGTGAAGTGCACTTATTTCTCATGATTTATGATTTTTATATGAATAAAATGATATAAATGAAGGTCAAATGGTTAAAAATAGTTCCGCTTTGAATATTACCATGAAATTTTAATATGTTGTCACATGCATATTTGTCTGTCATAGTGAAAACTTTCAGACATATGTGGTTTGTCTAGCATGATTTATGAATTTTTAATGTAAAAATGGCATAAATAGTGACTTTTTTAGAAAATATAGCTAATATAAACTTCATGTCATGATAAAATTATTAATAATTAAATAAATGTCCTACATTTCAGATCAAAAGTTGAAAATTTAATTTTATTAATTTTCAGATGCTTTATGTATTTTATTTGATAAAACCGATAAAGCACAACCGATTTTTCTCAAAAACGATTCGAAATTTTTAACCTTGATTTTTGACATTTTAAGTGTCATGGAAATGTTTCAAAATGTACAAAAAAAATGTAAAATTCAAATTTTAAAATTATTGTAATTAAATTTGGATTTATTTGATTAAAATATGATTTTAAAGTTTAATTTGAGCATTTATATAACAACAAGTTGAATTATTGTCAAAAATTAAGTGATGACTAATTTTTGAGTCCTAAATTAGTTGGGATAATTAACTTGGCTTAAATATGATTTAAGTATTTTTTAGTGATTTTAAAGTGTTATTATCACACATTTCCGTAAAACCGGGTTATATACGATATAAACCGTTAAATAGGGCGATTTGGCATTTAAAATGAGCATGTTTTATACATATTATAATGCTGCATTTTTATTTATGAATGTCATCTTTGATTTATGTAATTTTGAATAATGTAATTTAATCCTTGTATGGCCTTAGTTTTAATCGATATTGCCCGAAATGAAAGGGAATATTGATTCGGTTGTAATTTATTGTGATCTCGTATCACTTTTATTGTATTATTATTTTATATTACCAATGTATAATAGGAAATTATTGTAATTTTATTATATATTTTTGTAATTATTTGTAATACCGGAGTTTCCTAAAGACAGCCATTCGGAAAGGCGTTCCGAAAGAGATGGTGTCATTAGGAGGCATGCTTATGAAGTTCAAGGGACCAAAGGAGTTCGTTTCCGAATTTTTAATAGATTATACTCCCTCCTAGTCACTCATTTCTTCTCCTTTCCCTTTTGCACAAAAATTAAGGAAATGAATTTGGACCACACAAAACACACTACCCACCTACAAATGAATTTGGACCACACAAAACACACAACTTTACATCCAAAAAAGTAAAGAGGGAAGAAAACCCGACTTACCCAATAAGGAAAGAGGGAAGAAATGAGCGACTAGGAGGGAGTATGTTTTTCTATTCTAGGAAACGCCATACTAGGAATTTTATCTTTATGACATGAGCTCTCATAATAAATTGTAACACCCGCAAATGTACCCTATTTTTAATAGTAAAAATATTTTACGGATACTTTTCAGCGAAGTTTAGTTTTAGTTTAGAATTAAATTTCCCGTGTCTAATTTAGAATTTCCGAGTTCTTATTTTGATTTTACGCGAGATTTCAAGTGAATCACGTCTTAAGACGTCATTGACTTTTCCTTGACTTTTTCCACTTACTCCCTCTTACACTCACCCTAGCCCTAACTTCCTCACAACTCAACATCTCCTTCTTCCTCACCAAGAAACCCCAAAAACCTAACCTCCATATTTCTTCCAAGTTCAGAATCGTCATAACTCTTTCAATTCTCGCTCAAATTCACGTAAGTTCGTCTTATTCTTTCCCTCTCATCTTCCTCTATCCGTATTGGTAATAAAATTACTGTCTTTCTCGCTTTTCAAATTATCCGTCTTTCTCAAGGTGAATTATATTCATCTTTTATTATCCATTTGTAGGTGGTGACCTCCAAGATCCCGACAAAGACTACTTCTTGATTGAAGAGGACGTTGACGCGGAGTAAAGACGCAAAAAGGTAACGGTGAAGGGTTACTCGATATCATTTACGTGTTTTACGTGTTTTCTATGTTCGAAATCGTAATTAGAATATGATTAGTAAGCTTAGGGATTGTGTTGTTGGTAATGGATGTTGTTAGTTGAGAATTTATATGAGAATCGATGATTTATGATGATAGATGATTGTTGTTAAATGTTGATCCTTAGTGAAATGGTGATTTTCGTGTGATGTTGACCCCAGCCGGCCGACCGGCAGCCGGTCAGCTAACCGGCTGGGGTAGTGGTTGTATATTGGATGTGTTACGTGAGAATTTATGCATGATTTAGGTCTCAGCCGGCCGACCGGCAGCCGGTCAGCCGACCGGCTGAGACACCTCTACCTTTTTCCCTTGTTTTTCTCTTATACCCTTGGTCCTAGCCGGGTATTCGGCAGCCGGTCCACCTGACCGACTGAGACACGCTGCTCCTTCATGTTAGTTTTTCATATGATACGTGGTACCAGCCGGGTAGCCGGCAGCCGGTCCACCTGACCGGCTGGCACTTGCTGGAGTTGCTTTGTAATTCTCATTTACGTTTTCATTTATAATATTTCCGATGGTTCATTGATCGTACAAACTTACGGAATGACTTTAAATATTAATGTTTTGAATATGTGATATTTCATTCGCTTGTATCGCATGTTTTGTGACGGTTTTTGGTATGTCCCACTTTGAGTCGGTTTTTACAAATGTTACAGTTTGAGCACTAATTTTCTATGTGCTTTGT
>JAIUZE010021253.1:0-29431 GCA_022085475.1 Heliosperma pusillum | reverse complement strand
AAACATCCTATCATGTGACTATTGCATATAAATCATAATATAATATCATATCGCCTCATATCTACTAAGGCTAATTCATTCATTCATTAAAATAAACCTTACCTGAAGACAAATCCCCGACCCGAGTCCCGCGACGGGTCATCAGTCAAAACGGGGCTGACTAGATCGTAGTTTGACCAAACCCGTTTGGTCAAACCGGCTAGAAACAGAGTCTTAGCCATCGAGGCTTGAACATAAGAATCATCATATTCAATTCGTGTTATTTCATTTTATTTCTAACATGTGAATTATTAAATCATACCACCACCCGCTTGACTTAAAGGATATCAATTTAAACTACCATCTCGTATTATAATTTCTAACATGTGAGAAATAATAATTTAATGAAAAAACTTTTAATTAAATATTTTACTTATTAATATTTCTCACTTGCTAATTATTACAAAACGCGATATAATTAAATAACGATAACTCAAAAACCGTCACAAGTCCCAAGGTGGGACCCACGGCTGATTTTGGGCCGAGACACACATGGGCCTGGACTGGGCCCCACGGGCTGGTTTTGGGCTGTTTTGGCCTTTTGATCGATTTTACTAAAAATCGCTTCTTAATATTTCCCGCATGCTTTAACTTATTTAAAACCCGTCAAAACAATAACCAAACAATCAAACATCGACACAACCCAAAGACCAAAACCCGGACCCACCCTTGACCAACCCAGACCGGCCTGAACCGGCTGGTTTGGGTCCGGTTTTCCAGCCCCTAAACAGCCCCCTAAACAGCCCCCAAAACCGGTTCCCACAACCACAAACACAAATTATTTCCAACATGTTTTAATTAACAAACAACCATGTTAACAACCATCCATCATACAAAAATCATGATTTTGACAAATCATAAAAATATGTCAAGAACACCAACATGTTTATAAATTCATACAACATGATAAAAACGATTACTTATCATGTTACTCATTAAAACCGTAAATCATAAACAACAACTAAAGGTATGTAACATTATTCGTCGAGTAACTCGGAATCGTTACCTTAGCTAGCTAAATTCAAGTAGCACCAAAATAATAAGAACTAAGAAAATAAGAAACCCGTCTTCTAATCTTCTCCGAAAATATACGAGTCACAAAACTCGTCTTCAAAATCTTCCCCTATAAGAAATGACAAGAAAAACATTATTAGAACTTAAAATATGAATTCCCATAATTAAAGTGTTGAAAACAATTTTGTCGGAATTGGAAATAAAACGTACTTGAAGATGGAGAGCGAAGAGGAGATTCTAGAAATATAAGTTAGGACGGATTTAATTAAGAAATGAAGGTTTTGTGAGGATTTTGCTCAAGAACGACGAAGAACGGATGAAGAACACGAAGAACGCTCAAGAACGATTAAAGAAAGTGATAATTTGATCTTAATTTGATTTGTTGAAAAATGAAAAGTTGTTAGTGAGTAAAGAGTGGTGTTTGGGCCGTGTACATATAGAAGGAATATAGAGTCGGATTTTGAAATTGTTGTTACGTAATTGACTCAGGTTTAATAATTATTTTACGGTAATCGATTAAATATAATTAGCGATTAAGTTATTTAACTAAATATCTAGATATTATGATATTGTAATCAAAAGTAATGAAAATATCAAGGCTTTAGAGAGTAAAAGGAGCCGTGTGGATTTGGTGAGTAATCGGGTCTGATTTATCGATTTGCGTAATTTAAACTGACGGATCGATAAAGTTAATAAATATCTAGATATTATTATTAGTTTATTCAAAACAATTAAAATATCTTATGGTGAGTGGAAAAAGATGACACGCGCGTGTAACTCATGCCAAAGTCGAGTTCGAGTGTTACGGGATTTACGGGATGACTCGGGAATAGTGAAATGACGTTCGGTTAAAACCGTAAACGTTATTCTTTAAATTCCGAATAAATTCAAAATAATTATATTAAATTATGATAAATCTTAATAAATCTAAATAAAAATAAATCAAAAATATTATTTTTTTAAATAAAATTTCGGTCTTCAAACTTATGAGGCGAGTCGGGAAAAAGTCAACGGAAGTCAAAGTTGACGGAAAAGTCGAGAAACGTCAAAGATGACTTAAAAGTCAAGAAAAGTTTAGGACGACTTAAAAGTCAAGAAAAGTCAATGACGACTTTTTAAAAAGTCAAGAAAAGTCAAAGACGACTTAAAAGTCAAGAGAAAAGTCCAAAGATGACTAAAAACGGTCTTTTCATGAAATCTCTCAGAAATTCCAAATACGAACGCGGAATTTCAAAATACGACTCGAAACAATAAATTCTATTTTAAAAACTTAAGTCTGCTGGAAAGTGTTAGTAAATATTTTCCCTAGAAAAATAGGGTATATTTCGGGTTGTTACACCAACTCTCATAAACGTCTCATGACTTCGAACCTTCATGGATCGATGCAAAATCGAAAAGAATGACGCTAATTTCGCCGATTGGGATGCGCAACTTCGCTTGGCCGCGGAGGGTGACGACAAGCTTCGTTACCGCCGGCGCAAGGCGAGCCTATGAGGCTTACCATAAAGAGGCCGCCGCGATCAAAAATGTTTTGATCTTCTCGATGGAGGCCGATCTTTAAAGGAGTGCCATAAAGATAAGCACGACGTATGAGATCTACACGAAGCTTGTGACCATGTTTTCACAAGCTCCTAGGATAATTCGATATGAGACGGCTTCCACGTTTTTTGACATGAACCTAAAATAGGGCCAAAAGGTTAGCCCTCATGTACTCAAGCTGATTGAGCATGTTGATACTCTCAAATTGCAAGGGGGTGACATTTCCGAACAACTCGTTTTTGATAGATTACTTCATTCCTTGGGGAAAATCAAGGCATATGTGCAGTTTAGGGTAAACTACAATATGCAAAATATGAAAACCTCTCTCCATGAATTGCACAAAATGCTTGTGCAAGGCGAGAGAGATATGGGGCTAAATGTTAGCACCTCCAAGGATGTACTCTACATCAATAGCAAGAGTAAGGGGAAGTTCAAGAAAAGTGCTAACAAGGGGAAGAAGCCCTCCACCTACAAAGACAAGGGAAAAGCTATTGAAAATATCTCACCCAAGCCTAAGAAAGGTGCCTTAACCGAGGACAAGCGTCATTATTGTAATGTCATAGGGCATTGGAAGAGGAGTTGCCCTAAATATCTAGGAGATATCAAAGCTGGAAAGATTGTTTCAGTTGGTAATTTTTCATCCCTATCATTTATGTGATGATCTCAATTTTGGTATAAGATACGAGTTTTGAGTCTTACCCTTTTTATTGTAATTAGGGAAGCCAAGCAAGGATAAAGGTATGGACTAGCAAGTCTAAAGAGGCTATTCAAGGGCAGCTAAGGTACCCACCCATGGTTGAAGACCTAAGGAAGCTTGGCCTCGAGATTGTCTCCCCTTTTGAATGTATTATGGTTGTTTGGAACATTTTTATTTGCTTATTGGACATGGAAGTTTTATTTTCAAGAACAATTTGTTGAAATTGAATATTTGTGACTTGGTTTTCAACCCAAGTCACTTGGTATGTTGAAACTTTTTCGTTCTAAAACTTGTCATTATACTTTACTTGCACGCACTAAATAACATAAATTGTATCAACTCAAATTGATCATATTAGTATTATGATGATTGGGTCATTATTATAAAAAGCTAAGAATTCTATTCTCACTTTGAAAGATCAATTGTTATGTCAAATAGAGTTATTGACGTCAAAGTAGCGAATCTACCAAACCAATTGGCCACACCACTTATAAAGATAGTAAATGATATGAATATGAGTCCACCTCTTTAGCTTATAGAACTAGTCTATCTCGAAGCTAAGATTCAATGTCTTTTCAATAAAGTCTTTAATAGATCCCTCAAGGTCATGTTGTGATACTTCTACCTCCTTCACGAGTATGAGTACAAAACTGTTTGTGGCTCATAAGGATATCTTTAAAGAAAATAGTTGTATTTTTCTAAAGATAGAGTAGGAGAAAATAAGCCACAACGTAAAACTAGTTAGGAACTAGTGAGGAAACCAAAAGAAAATGTTCTTAGGTTAGACTCAAGACTAGAGAGGAGACCAAAAGAAAGCGTTCTTAGGTGAATCCTTAGACTAGTGACGAGACCAAAAGAAAGTGTTCTTGATATAATAAGATTATGATCTATGAAGTGGAAGTACATAGAAATTTATCAATTCGATTTTCTAACATAAGAGACTTATGAAACGAAATGGAATATATGCAAAGGAATGATGTATTTGGAGTTGTCCAGTAATAAATCATTCGATAGACATGAAGATGTTTTATTTGGAGGTGTCCAATTATAGTTGCATGGATAGACATGGAAATGTCTGGAAAAGCTAAGTTAATGCGTAACTATGCTTAGATCCAAATCATCAGTTGAATACCTCATAGTAGGTGTGTACAAGATACACGACTAAACCACATGTCTAAAAAGGGATTTGAACTGGTATGTGTACATGACACAAGCCTAAGGTATCTACCTAGAGCTTATGATGATCTTTTCTATTATGAGATATAAGAAGAGTTTCACTCGAATTGCCGAAAAATCATGTATAGACATGAAGTTCAGTGGGAGTTAAAGTTATGTAAGACATGAAGTTCAGTGAAAGAAATTATCTTCCACGTGAATGATGTATCACTCATTGTGTGTGACAACCCTCGCGAATGCGGAAATAAAACATAACAAGCATGTAATTTATATAGCGGAAAATACGGTGTTTTTAAAACTTTTTACATGCCAAGATAAAAATACGTGGAATGTCAAATAAATACAAACTAAAATAGAATATACTACAAAGAGACGAAGTCTCTCAAAATGTTATCAAATATCAAAGTTATTAGCAAACTAGCTAATAAACGTCTAGGGGTGAATCGTCGTGGCCAACGCCCGCTAGCTCACACCCGAACCCAAAATACAAGAAGATAAGAATCGGTTTTCAAAATTAACACGAAAGCTTTTACAAGGGAAACATTTATGAAATGATCTTCTTCTCGAAAATGGTTTCAGGAAATTTTTCATAAGTGCGAAACTTTATTTACTAATCACAAGAGTGCCCGTCGCGAACGAGAACTCTTATTATCCAAATCAAGTTAATGTCGAAATAGTGAAATCGAAATTCAAAACAAACGTTAGTAAGTGCAGGACTAGTCACCAGATGTCTCCAATAACAAGTCCAAACATCCAACCAAACGCAAAATCCAAGTATAAAAGCAAGAGAAATCTATTTTCTCTAAAAACAGGGTACAAAATCCATCTTTGGACTTCTTTGAAAAGTTAATTTAGAAATACAATATAGAAATTCGAAGGTTTTCTCAAAGATAAAATCAAAATAAGAAGACATTACACGTGCATAGAGCGACTCGCACATCTCACACACAATTCATGGTAACAAAATATATACAAAACCCGCAAAAACGAAACAATTCGAACTCTTAGGGATATGAAGATCACGATCAAGTCGGCAGGAAGATCTACAAGAATTCGACATCACTAACTCTACTAATAAACTAGTCCTCAAGAGAATGTAATTTACACAAGTTACACCTCAACATTTCAGTCATTAGATTCCTACTAAAACTTTTAATAATCGCGAGATTTCAAGCCAATAACTTAATTATTCAGATCCAATTAGTATCTACTAAAGTCCATCGGCACGGTAGACTCCACAACTAACAATCCACATGAAAGATTCATTACGTACTCTAGTCTTCTTAGTTTCATCAAAACTCTTACTAGAAACCACCAACAAAATATTTATATCTAGGAAAACATGATCGCTAACAACCACAAGGTAAAGGAGACTTACCATGAAAATCCCTTGATTCAATTTACTTCAAACTCATTATCCTAAATTTACAATGAACTTTCTCATCCTCGAAAGTCAAAACACAATCCACGCAACAAAACATAATTATCTAAGATCCAACTCGCCTCACTCAAAGTCTCACGACAAGGGAAAATCCACAATCCATTATCGGTTATAATGATTCTTTAATACGCCATAACATCCTTAATTCGATCATTACTACGCTCGAAGCCTCAAATATAAATAGTCACATTAGCAAACTATGGTGGTAACTAATCCTCAAGATAAATGGGTTCACCATTCTAACTCTATAATCCATAACAACTGAGCACTCACTATCCAAAGCTTGCAACGAACATTTCTCAATCTCAAACTATGATTCCTTAAGAATAAAATAAAATTACTAATTCCAAACCACAAATAAGCAATCACTTGGCAATCAGACAACCATTCAAATCATCTAGTTCATCTAAAACTCGAAATAAATCGATTTTCATTTATGACAATACTCCTCAAACTTTGGTTACCGGCTTAATTACCCTAAAGCAAAGTCTCTTTTAGAATCCACCAATTAGAGACATCTAATTCCCAAATTATATCCCAAGCAACCGTTATATTACCCAACAACAACGAACTATTATCACGCTCAACTCGATTCCTAAAATAGCACTACAATAGCAAGCTCAATAAATGAAGCCATCAAGAGAGTACGATACCACCAACAGATTCATCCTAAGGTTTAACTCCAAATCCTATTCATGGTCAAAATCAACACGAAGCTAGCTAACAACCCAAATTATCTCACCAGAGGAAAGACAATGACACCATGAAACTGGAAACGATAGGAAATCTTGAGGGAAACACGAACGCGATAAGATGGGACGAAAATTAGAGGAACGCTAGAGGTAGGGAGCCAAAAGCTAGAAATTGGATAGATATAGCTATGAAGATAGCCAAGCAAAGGAAAAGGTAAGAGAAAACATTTTCCTAGTGATCAGATTTAGTAGGAACTTGCATGAAAAGAAATGGAAAGGGATAATGGTACGAGTAAAAATATAAGGTTTAAACCACAAAATTCTCCTTTCAAACTCAGGGCGATAGTAGAACATTTTAATTATTCCTCTACAAAGGTCTCTCACAAGGGACCATCGTACCACGTACAATCATCAAAGTAAGGTACTCCTACATTCTATAAATCGTCTACAACCCAATTCATCAATCCATTCATATAACACGGATTCCAAATTGCGAAATTGAAACTAAGTATAGTAACATTCTCTTAACTCTTAAATTTGACACTCTCAAAGGTTTCAAAACCAAAGGACTAACAAGGAATTCTTCATACTAATCTCTTTTCAACTCCTATGGCCCACAAGGTGAAACACCAAACAAAACATCATCATCAACATCCTAAGGCATCACCGTCATAGCTCGTGTAATCAGATTCCACTCATGTCCATAATCCTTAAGTAACATGGTTTAATCTATCATGACGACTTACTATCTCAACCAAGTCTCCGATACCATGATATAAGATCATATCTTTAAATCCAAGAATTATAACCTGTTATTTTTCCACCAAGCATATACCCAAAAGTACACACTAAAAAATCACAAGAAGTAACTTAGTCTCAAGGGCATTTCACAACTCAAGGCATCATCCATATATTCTCACTTAGAATAACTAGCTCCAACTTAGGTATGATCCTCAAGACACTCTAATATTACTAAACTCCTAAGTTCAAAAGATTAAATCACTAATGGGTTAAGATGTCCTAGCCAACTCATTCAACCTTACACCATCAAATACCATGAACTATTCACATTAGTCATGGCAAGCATCAAGCATTAAAATCATCAAACTTATCCTACTACCTTTCCTCAAAGATACAACCAATCATCAATATAGGGTGAACTTAGATCTACACCATTTATCTCAAATACCAAATTCATTCTAACCAACACTGACATCCCACAAAGCTCAAAATTCTTCCGGCCAAGTACAATATACCACAAACAAAAGGGTATGACTTCCACAAAAGGTCACATAAGGAAGTTGAGGGTACAAACTGATAAGGGGGAGGAAAGTAACAAGAGTAATTTCCAAGGGGAAAAGAAGTTAGATGATGAGGAAGCACTTAGATAGAAGGAAGAGTGTGACAACCCTCGCGAATGCGGAAATATAAAACATACAAGCATGTGAATCATATAGCGGAAATAAGGTATTTGAAAAACTTTATACATGCAAAATATAAAATACGAGGTGTGTCAAATATTACAAACCAAAGTACGAAATAAACTACAACAAGAGACGAAGTCTCTCCGAATGTTATCAGAGTAAAAGTGTTTAGCAAACAAGCTAAAATCGTCTAGAGGTGTTTCATCCAGGGACAACGCCCGCTAGCTCACACCCGAACCCAAAATACCAATCAAAAAGCCATCCATGCAAGCAACCTGTTCATCCATGAAAAAAATGAACGCCTCAGTCAGTGGGGAGTAACTCTAAGTTCTCCCAGCCATATCACATTAAACGTACATAAAAGGAAATACAAAAGTAGAAGCATGCACATATAGATATACATGTGAGATACGATAAGGATAGATAGGCAATTCAATATATCATGATAAGAGCATAAGAAGTACATGTCCGAATCCATCATGTTATACAAAGACTCGGGAAAGACACTCTTAGGCAACCGAATACGCTCACTAGGGCTTGCATCTCACCGTTAGCGGTATAAGTTTGATAAGATTGAAACTCGACAAAAAAACCATGCCAAGTAGTGGTATGATCATGAATAATCAATCATGTAATCACCCATCCAAACACAACGACACAATGACGACATCTCTCACGGTAAATGAAACGCACTAGCACCGTGTACATGGCAAGTATGATTAAAAGGCATCCACGAGATAAACATTTCCCTGAATGCATACACGATCACATTTCGTATATGTGGACTAATTTCCTCTGGTAGGACGACAATAATAATACGGTCCTAGTCTAAACCTGGCCAGACTCTCGGAATAACGTGTTCCGATTCGACATGCGATAAACGTTTTGCATCCAAGACTCGGTCAATCATAGACGCCGAGTACCCCAAATTCGGTAGATACAATTCACGAAAGAGGCGGAAAAGAGCACAAGCCTCATAACAAGCGATACACTACATGCAAATAACACCACCTCGAAAGTACACAACATTTGACGGCCGGGTCGATCAACGCAAAGCGTTCGCCTCCTAACAACGTCGTCGTATGCCCACTAACACATGCAATTAAGCAGTAGGATACATCCCCGTTCCGACATTCCAGCCTTACGAACGTGGAGGTAGCCAAGGGAATGAGAGTACAAAGCACATAACAAAAATAGTGCTCAAACCGTAACATTTGTAAAAACCGACCCAAAGTGGGACATAACAAAAACCGTCACAAAACATGTGATACAAGCGAATGAAATAACATATATTTAAAACATTAATATTATAAGTCACCACGTAAATTTATACGATAAACGAACGATCGAAATTATTATAAATGAAATCCTAAACAAGAAATACAAACAAAGACCAGCAGGTGCCAGCCGGTCAGGTGGACCGGCTGCCGGCTACCCGGCTACCCGGCTAAGGCCAATCATCATATGAAAACCAAATTGAAAATACAGGGTGTCCCAGCCGGTCAAGGGGACCGGCTGCCGGCTACCCGGCTGGGACCAAAGGATCATGAGAAAAACAAAGGCAAATAGAGGGGTGTCTCAGCCGGTCGGCTGACCGGCTGCCGGTCGGTCGGCTGAGATCAATTTCATTGATCAAATATTACGTAACATGCAGAAAATATAGCCACTGCCCCAGCCGGTGGTCTGACCGGCTGCCGGTCGGCCGACTGGGTCTATATTGCACGAAAATGTCTTGTTTCAATAAGGATCAACAATCAACCATTATCAACTATCATCATAAATCATTCATACTCATATCATTTCACAACAAACAACATCCATTATCAATAATACAATCCCTAAGCTTACTAATCATATTCAAATGACGATTTCTAACTTAGAAAACACGTAAAACACGTAAATGATATCGAGTAACCCTTCACCGTTACCTTTATGCGTCTTCACTCCGCGTCAAGGTCCTCTTCTATTAAGAAATAGTCTTGTCGGGATCTTGAAGGTCACCACCTACAATTAGTTAATAAAAGATGAATATTCTTCACCTTGAGAAAGACGAAAAGTTTGAAAAGCGAGAAAGACGGTAATTTTATTACCAATACGGATAGAGGAAGCTAAGAGGGGAAGAATAAGACGAACTTACGTGAATTTGAGCGAGAAACGAATGACTTATGGCGAATCTAAGCTTGGATAAAAAATGGAGGCAAGGCTTTGGTTGGTTTCTTAGTGAGGAAGAAAGTGTTGTGTTTGTGTGAGGGAGTTAGGGTTTAGGATGGAGTATGAGGAGAGTTAGTGGAAAAAGTCAAGAAAAGTCAAAGACGTCTCAAGACGGGATTCACTTGAAATCTCGCGTTATATCCAAATACGAACTCGGAAATTCTAAATTCGACACGGTAAATTTAATTCTAAACAAAAACTAAATTTCGCTAAAAAGTATCCGTAAAATATTTTTACTATTTAAAATAGGGTACATTTACGGGTGTTACAAAGAGAACATGATACATTAAGGACGAGAGAATTCATCGATAAGGAAGAAATACACTTCAATTAGGCTTGTCAATCTTCGGTAGAGGATACTTCTTGTAGGTAACGCATGATCCACCTCAAGACAGTAGATACAAACAAACATAACATCACTCAACACAATCAACAAACAAGTTAGAACCTAACAAACAAAAGAAAACACACCAAAGACTACCAACTTAGGTCTTTATGACTACCCATCTCTCATTCATTATTCCTTGGTCAAGTAATTTAAGTTTAGGGTTCACGTGTGTACGTCGGGAGCGTCATATGCTCTGATACCAACTGTGACAACCCTCGCGAAGGCGGAAATAAAACATAACAAGCATGTGATTTATATAGCGGAAAACACAGTGTTTTTAAAACTTTTTACATGCCAAGATAAAAATACGAGGAATGTCAAATAAATACAAACTAAAATAGAATATACTACAAAGAGACGAAGTCTCTAAAAATGTTATCAAATATCAAAGTTATTAGAAAACTAGCTAATAAACGTCTAGGGGTGAATCGACGTGGCCAACGCCCACTAGCTCACACCTGAACCCAAAATAAAACAAGCAAAATCCATCCAAGGAAGCAACCTATTCATCCATGAAAAACATGAATGCCACAGTCAGTGGGGAGTAACTCCGCGTTCTCCCATCCATATCACAAATAACATACTTAAACGGAAATACGAAAGTAGAAGCATTCATATATAAATATACATGTGAGGTACGAGAAGGATAAATAGGCAATTCAATATATAAAGATATTGGTACATGAAGTACAAAACCGTAATCATCATATTATAGATAGACTCGGGGAAGACACTCTTACGCAACCATACACTCACTAGGGCGTGCATCTTACCGTTAGCGGCATAAGCTTGATAAGATTGAGACTCGACAAACAAACCACGCCAAGTCATCCAAAGATCACAAATAATCAATCATATAATCATCCATCCAAACGTAAGAATACGTTGACAACATCTCTCACGGTAAATGACACGCACTAGCACCGTATACATGGCAAGTATGATTAAAATCGCATCCACGTGATAAACATTTCCCTGAACGCATACACGATTAACATTTCGTATATGTAGACTAATTTCCTCCTGGTAGAACGACGATCATAATACGGTCCTAGTCTAAACCTGGCCAGACTCTCGGAATCACATTTTCCGATTCGACATGCGATAAACATTTCGCATCCAAGACTCGGTCAACCATAGAAGCCGAGTACCCCAAATTCGGTCAACCTTCACGAAAGAGGCGGAAAAGAGCACAAGCATCATAACAAGCGGTACACTACATGCAATGACACCACCTCGCAAGTATACAACATTTGACGGCCGGGTTGATCAACGCAAAGCGTTCGCCTCCCAACAACGTCGTCATATGCCCACTAACACATGCAATTAAGTAGTAAGGATATACTCCTCGTTCCGACATACCAGCCTTACGAGCGAGGAGGTAGCCGGGGGAATGAGAGTTCATAGCACATAACAATTAGTGCTCAAACCATAACATATGTAAAACCGACTCAAAGTGGGATATATCAAAAACCGTCACAAAACATGTGATATAAGCATGATATAAATGTAACAATGATAAACATGAAATAATACGTGATTACATAAGCATTAGACCAAGTTTAAGAAGTATAATGAATAAGAAATATAAAGCTCATCTCAAAACAACAAGTTTGGAAACTATTAAAACAAGGGTCCACTTCAAACGGTCATAAATAGAATTATAGACATTCAAATGCAGAAATTATTAGTGGAGGTGATATCTTATCCTCTTACGGTTCCAACGGTAGTTCATAAGCCCAAAAAAAAGCAAGTAACGAAGGAGATATGATCATTTTACCAAAAGGAGTCAGTGCTGTGAGTCCCAGCCGGTCAGGGGGGCCGGCGGCCGGGTACCCGGCTCGGACATCATCAACAAACAAAATCATCCAAAAATACAGCGTGTTCCCAGCCGGTCAAAGGGGGACCGGCGGCCGGGCACCCGGCTGGGAACAACACTACACCAAAAATTCTCGGAAAAGTCAGCCGTGTTCCCAGCCGGTCAAGGGGACCGGCGGCCGGGTACCCGGCTGAGAACACATTCACCCGAGAACAAAAAGCTTCAACATCCATTTTTAACAATCATCAATAACTATTATCAACTATTAATAATCATCAACAATTATCAACTAACAACAACCATCATCAACAAACACAAACTCTATGAATACTAATCCTATTCTAAATACGATTACTAACATAGAAAACACATTAAAACACGTAATGATATCAAGTAACCCTTCACCGTTACCTTTTAGCGTCTTCAATCGATTTCAAAGCCTTCATCCACTAGTTAGTAATCCTTATCGGGGTCTTGAAGGTCTCCACCTAAACAAAGACGATAAAAGATGAATATAATTCACCTTTGAGAAAGACGGATAAATTGAAAATGAGAAAGACGGTAATTTTATTACCACAAAAGGTAGATGACGATAAGAGGGGAAGATTATGACTAAAATTAGAGGATTTGAGTGAGTAATGAAGGAGTAGTGATGAATTTGAGTTGATCCATTAATGGAGTTAGGGTTTTGGTGGTTTGTATGGGGAAGAAGAGTAAGTGGAAAAAGAATGAGGGAGTTAGGTTATAAGGGTGAGTGAGTGGAGAAATATGGGGGAAAAAAGCCCAAAAGCGCCTTAAGGCGTAACTCACACGGAATTTAGAATAGAATCCGAATACGAACTCGGATTTGCTAAATTAGACACGGAAACTAAGTTCTAAACTAAATCTAAAATTTCACTGAAAAATATCCGTATAATACTTTTAAATTACAAATAGGGTACATTTGCGGGTATTACATTGTGAATGACGTATTCATATTACCTTTTTGAAAGGAGTGGTTGGATTTTAATTGTGGATGAAAGAGGGCAACATGTATACTAAAGTCAAAATTTATTGTGGAATAGAAGATTTTAGCTTGGCATTTAGAAAGTGTCTTATATCGATAAGATCCTTTATCTATTTGAACAATTTAAATAGGTTATTCATATTGTTGAAAGTGGGATCACTATGAAAAGGTCATAGTCATCCACTGAACCTAAGAGTTGTTGATTACATGAGTACTAATGTTTCCGCCATTAGGCCAATCATGTATGCCATTACATGCACGTAGCTAAATGAATTGTATGCTGGGAGCATGACAAGCCTATAACAAATCAATCCACATGAGTGTCATTGGATAGCCTACAAGAACATCCATAAAGGTTCTCAAGGAGAATTATGGATTCATTCTTGTGTTTGGTAGAGAAATTTGATATGTGGTAAAGGTTACACAAGCCCAAATTTCCAAACTTATAAGGATTTGTCGAAATCCTAGGCGTACGTTTGTTTTACAAAAAGCGAATAAATAAAAAGGATGATTGAAGAGTCAATCATTATAAATTCTTCAAATAGAGATCACCTAGTAAATTATGATGACGATAAGGTGGATTACAAGGAGCTAATCGTAGATCCTTTCACCTAAATACCTATTAGTTATCATGATAACGAGTGAGAGCATCTTTAAAGTTCAGTGGGAGAAATTGTCTTCCACATAAATGACGTATCACTCATTGTGAATGACGTATTCATATTACCTTTTTGAAAGGAATGGTTGGATTTAAATGTTGGATGAAAGAGGGCAACATGTATACTGAAATTAAAATCTATTGTGGAATAGAAGGTTTTAGCTTGGCATTTAGAAAATGTCTTATATCGATAAGATCCTTTATCTATTTCAACAAGTTGAATAGGTTATTCATGTTGATGAAAGTGGGATCACTATGAAAGGGTCATAGTCATCCACTGAACCTAAGAGTTGTTGATCACATGAGTACTAATGTTTCCGCCATTAGACCAATCATGTATGCCATTACATGCACATACCTAAATGAGTTGTATGCTGGGAGCATGACAAGCCTATAACAAATCAATCCACATGAGTGTCATTGGATAGCCTACAAGAACATACATAGGGTTCTCAATGAGAACTAGGAATTCATTCTTGTGTTTGGTAGAGAAAATTTGGATATGTGGTAAAGGTTACACAAACCCAAATTTCCAAACTTATAAGGATTTATCAAAATCCTAGGCATACTTTTGTTATACAAGAAGCGAATAACTAAAAATATTTTTGAAGAGTCAATCATTTTAAGTTCTATAAATAGAGACCGAGTACATTATGATGAGGATAAGATGGCTTACAAGGAACTAGTGGTAGATGCTTTCACCAAAATACCTATCAGTTATCATGATAACTAGTGGGAGCATCTTTCAAGTTAAAGAGCCCAACACTAGATAGGGATCTAGACATGTACGTAAATGAATTCTTGTTATTAGGAATAACGTTGGATGGAAGGAAAAAGTAATTCACAAGGTTGGAATAAATGAATACATGGTATATTCACTATCCAAGCCTTTATTGCATCTAATAAGTTCGTCATGAATTGTCAAGGACGAAATAAACTTTAGATTATATGATATGAAGAATAACATTATGTTCATTGTTCATATATGATAATCACATTTATCGTTTGAGTTTCTAAAACTCGTTTTTGTGCTTTGTTATATCCAAATGGGCTGTAGAGACATTTTTGAACCCCATTAAAGTGGACTGGATTAACATAGCATTGGCCCCTAGTTGCTTATATGAGGTGACGTCTCCAAGTGACTAAAGTGTGATGCGATTGATGGCAAGTTCAAGTGCCATAGGGTCTAAGGGATGACCAGTCGATCACATAGGCAGACTGTAAGGGACAATCTGTCGGGCAATGACCGCTTATAGAGTTCTGGAAATTCTTGTAGCCTGGTCGTAGCAAGAGCTACTATAGTATTCTTTTTGAGTCAACTCTTTGACTAAAGACTGTTCGCCTAAGGTGGCACCGTTTCAGAGTGACTTTGATTTATGCTCTACGACCTTCGTAACTTGGGTCAAATGGGCATCTTTTGGGTCATGATGAGCTGTGGCTATTCGAAGGGAATAGTGCTATAGGATTTGTCCATCCCTTGTCAGGGTTGGTTTAAAATCTCAAGGCCACTCTAGGAGGAGTAAGCTGAAATGCGTGGCCACGCTCGGAAGGTATCTATGGTAGATAATTCCAGTCAGACAGTTACTCTCCAAATCGAGGAAACCACTCTTAATATGATCAAATGCAAGTACGACCTGCAAGACACCTTGGATTGAGTGGGAGATCGTAATAGGACACGAGAATTGGTGACGGACACTTGTCTCGGACAAGTGGGAGATTGTTGGAGTGAGTGTCCTCAACAATAGTGCGATCACATAATTAAATCTCAATAATAAGAATACAAAGAGATGATGAATATTATAGTCAACTGGTCAACATAAATCGGTAACGATTGGCTCACTTGAGTTTGACGTTACTGTCGTATGACGGTGGTGATCACTTGATCCCTAGAGATCACACCTAAAGGACAATCCCCTAATCATGTACAATAATTAATTGTATAGCGATAAAGATTAATTAATCCCTTAAATTGAACTAAGTTTATATTGTAAGTGAGAATTATATCTTATTGTAATATGGTTAAATAAGATTCATTTTAGTAATTTAATTGTTGTATTACTAAGAATGCATTATGTTTATGAAACATTTGAGATAAGCAAAATTGGTTGATTATAATTACAAATTGTTGTAGATTATATTAACCAAATATTAGATGACCCATTTTATTTACATGTAGTTATAAAATATGACTTAAAATGTTGAGTATAATTTTTTTGTTATGAAATTGCATTTAAATTAGTTAAATACAATATATGGAAGGTGTCCAAATATTGTGCCCATATTGTTCATATTTAATGTAAGGAAAAATGTTTCTTCTTATCTTTGTGTTATTTTGTTATGCATGCATAAGATTTACATAGTTTAAGAGTAAAGTAATTGTAAAATGATATTAGAAATGTCTAATATCGAGTTTAAGAAGCTTACAAGAGCTACTATAGTATTCTTTTTTAGTCAATTCTTTGACTAAAGACTGTTCGCCAAAGGTGGCACAGTTTCAGAGTGACTTTGATTTATGCTCTACGATGTTCGTAACTGGGGTCAAATGGGCATCTTTTGGGTCATGATGAGCTGTGTCTATTCAAAGGGAATAGTGCTTTAGGAATTGTCCATCCCTTGTAAGGGTTGTTTTAAAATCTGATGGCCACTCGAGGAGGAGTAAGCTGAAAATGCGTGGCCACGCTCGGAAGGTATCTATGGTAGATAATTCCGATCAGACAGTTACTCTCCTGATCGAGGAAACCACTCATAATATGATCACATGAAAGTACGACTTGCATGACACATTGCATTGAGTGGGAGATTGTAATTGGACAAGAGAATTAGTGACGCACACTTGTCTCGGACAATTGGGAGATTGTTGGAGTGAGTGTCCTCAACAATAGTGGGATCACATAATTAAATCTCAATAATAAGAATACAAAGGGATGATGAATATTATAGTCAACTGGTCAACATTAATCGGTAACGATTGGCTCACTTGAGTTTGACGTTACTGTCATATGACGGTGGTGATCAGTTGATCCCTTGAGGTCACACCTAAAGGAGATTCCCCTAATCATATAAGTTAATTAATTGTATAGCGATGCAGATTAATTAATCCCTTAATTTGAACAACTTTAATGTGAGAAATATATCTTATTGTAATATGATTAAATAAGATTCTCTTTAGTAATTTATTTTGTTATATTACTCGAATTGCATAATGTTTATGAAACATTTGAGATAAGCAAAATTTGTTGATTATAATTACAAATTGTTGTAGATTATATTAACCAGATATGAGATGACCCATTTTATTTACATGTAATTATAAAATGTGACCTAAAATATTAAGTCTAATTATTTGTTATGAAATTGGATTTAAATTGGTTAAATGCACTTTTATAAGCAAAATTACATGTTACATGTCACATGTCACATATGTGACAAATGACAAAATCACAAAATAAAATGGACACCCATGTTATATGGGTGCACCGGTTTTTGTGGGTAGGATAGGTGTTTAGGTACTTATTATTGTTCTAATTTAGATTAGATAATATCATGACAAACCTAAAGCCTATAACCTAGTGTATTGCTTTGTTAAGAACAAAAGGAAATGCCCCCACCCTTCCCCATGAGTAGTGTGGTCGATTGGGACATGCAAGAGTAGGAGGAAATTTTTCTTTCTTATACACACCACTTGATCTCATAAGTGCATGCTTGATAATCTCTCTAAAATCTTCACTTCTCACTCTAAAAGAAAAGCCTAAGAAGCTTCAAACTACTATGGTTCATCAATCACTAATAAAATTTACTAAGAGTAGTAATAGTGTTTATTAGTCATATTGTTAAGGGTTAGTACATAATATACTAGTGTAGTATTTTGTAGGATTTAAAAGTGGTAGTCTTGGGTGCATCTAAAAGGATAGTTTCTACATTGAAACTTGGAAGTTCATCAACATATTATAAGCTCAAGAACAAGATTTGGAAGGTGTCCAAATATTGTGCCCGAAATTCGTTCATTTCAATGTAAGGAAACTAGTTTCTTATTCTTCCTTACTTATTTTGTTATGCATGAATAAGATCCTCATAGTTTTGTTGGAGCCAGTGTCCTCCACAGTTAGAGCAATAACATAAATAAATCTCTGTAGGTTCACAGGGTATACTTTGTATTATAATCAGTTGATTAACGTTTATCAATAACGGTTGGCTTGCTAGATAAGTTTGACGTTATTGTCATACAGATGGCGGTGATCAACTGGTCCCTAAAGGTCACACCTAAAGGATGTGTTTGAGAGATATGATTATTTGAGAAAATAATCATATTGATGCCTTGTTAAATGACTAAAAGGTTAATCGATGTTTTTGACTAAAAGGTTAGTCAATCTGATAATGACAGATTATTTAATATTGATTAAATAAAGTTAGCTGAGACGAATTAACTGTAATTCGTAAATTGAATATAAAATGTTATATTTAATTATTGTATATAATGTAAGCTAATTAAACATAAACCGTTATAATTAATTGGCAAATTATAAATATACGGATATTTATAACTAATGATGTATTATAGTGATGTCGGTCCATGACAAATGACGATTATAATATATCACATTATATTGGAAGCTAATATAACCGAAACAAAAGTGTCCAGATACACTCTGTTTTTCGGTCAAAAGGTAGTTATTTTGAGGAGAAAAAATCTCCCCATAATACCTAATGTGTGCCGTGAGAAAGGAAGAAGGAGAGAAAAATTCAGATTTTTCATCTAACCCTAATTCATTCTCTCTTAGGCCTCTATCATTCACATCTCACAAAAAGAAAAGAAACAGTATTCTTTTCTCTCTTTTTCTAGCAAAACCTAAGCCATATCTTGATCAATCTTGGGTGCAACGATTAGGAGATATCAAAATTTTGATATTTGTTCTTAGGCCTTTAAAGCAAGGACTAAACGTTATTTCTAATCTCTCGTTTATTATACATTTTCGTTTATGACTATTAACCATATAATCATAATTTCATTATAATCCTGAATGATTTAAAGGGAAGTATACGGATATTTTCCCCCAAGTGGTATCAGAGCCAAAGGGCTATGAAATTATTTATATGATTTTCGTAAATACTGAATTTGTATAATTCGGCCAAATATTGATTTTCGCAAATATTGAAGTTTTTTTAAAAAAAAATTTCAATTCGGCCAAAATTTTTTTTTTTGGCGTGTGTTTTTTTTTTAGGTTTCATTTTGATTCAAATATTGTTATTTTAAAAGGTTGAGATAATAATATATGAATTTGTAGATGTTTTTATTTAATAATGATTGAATTAAAACGTAAATGAAATTTGATATGAATGTTAATGAACATCATTTTTGCTTTATTTTTTCGGTATAAAATGATCCAGATATTCATTTTAAAAGGTTAATTTGAATCATCTAGTTTGTATCAATGTTTAATATCGATTAGATATTGTTTGTTTGTACCGATCTAGTTAATATAAAGCATGATCGAATTAAAACGGTTTAATTTGATTAATTTTTTTTTGCTGCCGTGTACTGTTCACAATTAAAAAAAAAAATTTCTGTTTTTTTTTTTAAGTGACAGCAGCGTTTTTTTGTGAATGAATAAAAAGGGGATTTCGGTTTTTTGTTTAAACCGTGTAAATAAAAAAAAAATTGGTACCTGCTACTGTTCATACGTGAACAGTAATAAAAAAAAAAATTTGTTTTTTATTGATTAAACCAATTTTTGTTTTGTACATTATAAAGATAATGTATGATTGTTTTTGTGAAAAAGTTCACAAAATTTTTGATACCATGTTATTTTAAAAAGGTTTAAAATAATGTTGTTGTAATTCATATTAATTATGAATTTCATTGGATTTTGATTAAAATCTCGTGATGAATTACGTAATTGTCACATGATTTAATGGTGGTTTGGATAATTAATCAACATAATTTATGCATTATGTTTTGTATGATTAATTTTTAGTTGATGCTTTTATTATGTTGAATGTTGTTTGAATGGTTTAATTTTACGCATTTTTGTACAATCAGTTGTAATTTACTAGTGTGGCCTTAGTAGATTATGTTTTCGTAATGATGGAAACATAGTCTTGGTTGTATTTTGAGATCTCGTATCTCCCCTTTGTAATTTTAATTTTTGGAATCATTTTGAATTAGAATGTAAATAGGTTTACATTTGTAATTTTTAAAATGTATTTTGAGAAGATTCAAGATGGAGATCGGATGGCTCACTCCCGCTATATGGACCAAGATGGAACATCAAGACAAGCTTCTCGGGTCCAAGGGTGGATTCCAACTTGTATTTTTTTCATTTTGGTAGTTAAGCCACACTAGGTGTTTTATTTTGCGTTTTAGTTTTCCATTCTCGTTGCTTTATTCACATGATAGATAATTGCATCATATTCCGCCTAAACCAAACCACCTAAAATGCATGAAAAATGATTCATATAGCTTGAATATTTAATCATGGACATACAGATGGTACTCGCTTTTAGGGCCATCACCTTAGTTTAAATCATTCTCGAGTTGCTAGACATTCGTTCACTTAAAATGAATTAAACTTAAGATGATGGGACCTTCCCCTATAACAAAAATTGAGACTATTCTTTATAGGGAAAACCACTATGAACCCCTTCTTCGTCGGAAGTCATAATATGACCCCTTCTACGTTGGGTAAGTAGTGAGTGTTGACCTATTTTTATCTCAACATTATAGTACGAGTAATATCTCGTGATTATGATGGACTAAAGATAGAATTACAGAAATTTATCGACCAGGAATTCTAAAAGTAGAATTAGCCAAGAGGTTGGCTAATCAATTTACAGAAATTGAGTCTTGGGATCATTTATATAATTCTTGAGGGAGGTCAATTGTATAAATGCACGAGTCATCGCATTAAACAGCTTTTTGCATTAGACTTAAATTTAAAACGATGAATACTTATCATATTTATTTTCTTTTTCACAGTTTTTGAATTCGTTATATACAGATATAACTGCTAATAACAAATGGCTGGCCATACTGATGACCCAATGCCAAGTGCCACGCTCGGACGTGAGTCCTGGCTTAAGATTTTCATGGACACTATGAATCAGTCAACGCGACTGAAGAATAACGGGTCCAACTTTGCGGACTGGGAGGCGGCATTACGGAATGCTGCCATTGCTGACGGTAAGCTCAAGTACTTGACTGAGCCACTACCGCCCAACCCAGGCCCCAATGCAGGAGCCAATGAATCACTTGCTTATAGTGATTTCATGATGGAGGCGGGTGCGATAAAGAACGTACTCATCTTTTCAATGGAATCAAATTTGCAAAGGCGATTCATTGCCCATGGTGCGAATAAGATTTTCATCACGCTCTCTAACGAGTTCTCGAAAGCTCCGAGGATCGTTAGCTATGAGCATACATGTCGCTTCTTTGAGGCGAAACTCCAGAAGGGCCAACCAGTTATCCCACACATTCTTGACATGATTGAGAATGTCGAGAAACTGGAGGCACTTGGTTGCAAAATCGATGAGAAGATCGTCATTGACCGTGTTCTTCATTCACTTCATGATGGTTTTGCCTTATTCAGGGCAAATTACTATATGAATGATATGAAGAAGAGTCTTCATCAGCTTCACTCACTTCTCGTACAGACCGAGAGTGATCTGAAATTGAGTGGGAGTCTGAAACAGGACGTTCTCATGGTTGGAAACAAGGGCAAAGGTAAGGGCAAGGCTCAGGCCAACCTAGCTGTAGGGAAACCGAAATTCAAAAGCCAGCGCAAGGCAAGAGTGGGCCTGGTGAGACTAGCAGTAGCTCACAAGGCAAGACAAAGAGCAAAGAAAACATGGAGTGCCACCATTGCCAGAAGACTGGGCATTGGAGGCGGAACTGTCCCGTGTATGCTGAAGACGTAAAAGCAGGCCGCGTCACTCCTGTTGGTACGTCATCTTTTATTCATATGATTGAGATTAACCATGCAAGTTTCGGAATTTGGGTACTTGATACTGGTTGTGGTTCTCATCTGTGTAATCATTTGCAGGGCCAAAGAAACATCACAACTCTCGCAAGGGGTGATGTGGACTTGCGAGTGGGGAATGGAGCAAGAGTAGCTGCCGTTTCAGTGGGAACATATGTAATCCAACTCGCGAGTGGATTTGAGTTATTTCTGAATAAATGTTAATATGTACCCAGTTTATCGAAAAACATTATTTCTGTTTCCGAACTTGATAAGGACGATTTTTCGTTTGTAATAAAGGATAATAGCTGTATTTTCTCTTTAAATGAAATGATTTATGGCAAAGCAGTTTCCATGAATGGGATTTATGTTTTAGATCAAACCACAGATATAATGCATGTGAGTAGTAAGAAAGCAAAGGGTGGAGACAAAGATCAAACCTATCTATGGCATTGCCGTATGGGACACATAAATGAAAAACGCGTGAAGAAGCTCATTGACAATGGGACTATCTCCCCATTTGACTATGAATCTTTTGGCACGTGTGAATCATGTATCATAGGCAAAATGACTCGAATTTCCTTCAAAGGTGTTGGAATGCGCGCTGCTGACCTATTAGGACTCATACATACTGATGTGTGTGGACCTATGTCAATCAACGCTAGAGATGGCAATAGATAGTTTATCACTTTCACGGACGATTTGAGTAGATATGGATACGTCTACTTAATGAAGCATAAAAGTGAGTCCTTTGACAAGTTCAAGGAATTCCAGAATAAGGTTGAAAACCAACTGGATAGAAAGATTAAAGCACTACGTTCAGATCATGGTGGCGAATATCTTTCGAATAAGTTTGATCAACACCTTAAAGACTGTGGTGTAGTACTACAGTTAACTCCACCTGGAACACCACAATTGAATGGTGTGTCCGAACGGAGAAATCGAACATTGCTTGATATGGTTCGATCCATGATGAGTCACACAGTTGTACCTGACTCATTATGGGGCTATGCTCTTTTGTCAGCTGCTCTAATACTTAACCGAAGTCCGTCTAAAGCTGTAGACAAGACTCCATATGAATTATGGAAGGGAAAGATCCCTAACTTGTCCTTTATTCGGGTATAGGGCTGCTAGGCTTATGTCAAGTGGTGACTTGACGATAAGCTCGGCCCACGATCGGTCAAGACATACTTTATTGGTTATCCAAAAGGGATGTTTGTTCATTACTTTTACTCGGCTACCGAATATCGAGTTTTTGTTGCGGCTAGTGCGACGTTCTTAGAGAAACAGTTTCTCGAGAATAGGACAAGTAATGGAACCTTCGATCTGTGGGAGATTCAAGAACCAACAACCGAGCAATCAATGGAGGAAACTGTTCCTTCATCATCGGTTGCGGTTAATATTCCTTTGGAACCTAGGAGGTCGGGTAGACACTCTATTCCTCTAGACAGATACATTGGTATGGTGGAGGAGAATGAGAGAGATGACGTTTTACTCCTAGAGAGTAACGAACCCGCTACCTATAAATGTGCCATGACTGTTGGAGCCAGTGTCCTCCACAGTTAGTGCAATAACATAAATAAATCTCTGTAGGTTCACAGGGTATACTTTGTATTGTAATCAGTTGATTAACGCTCATCGATAACGGTTGGCTTGCTAGATAAGTTTGACGTTATTGTCATACAGATGGCGGAGATCAACTGGTCCCTAAAAGTCACACCTAAAGGATGTGATTGAGAGATGTGATTATTTGAGAAAATAATCATATTGATGCCTGATTAAATGACTAAAAGGTTAGTCAGTGTTTTTGACTAAAAAGTTAGTCAATGTGATGATGATATAATTATTTAATACTGATTAAATAATGTTAGCTAAGACGAATTAACTGTAATTCGTAATTAAATATAAAATGTTATATTTAGTTGTAATATATAATGTAAGCTAATTAAACATAAACCGTTATAATTAATTGGCAAATTATAAATATACGGATATTTATAATTAATGATGTATTATAATGTCGGTCCATGTAAAACGACGATTATAATATATTACATTATATTGGAAGCTAAAATGACCAAAAACGAAAGTATCCAGATACACTCGGTTTTTAGTCAATGGGTAGTTATTTTGAGGAGACAAAAATCTCCCCATAAAACCCTAGTAGGAGTGCCGTGAGAAGGGGAAGAAAAAGGGAAATAGGAGAAAAAATTCTAAACCTAATTCTATTCTCACTAGTGCCTCCATCACACAAAACACAAAAACAAAAAGTTAACAGTAACTTTCGATTCTTTTCTAGCAAATACAAGGGCATTTCTCGATCAATCTTGGGTGAGACAATTAGGAGGATATCTACTTTGATATCTGTTCTTAGGCCGAATTTGCGAGGACTAAAGGTTATTCCTAATCCTTTTGATTTTATGCAATTTTGTTTATGACCCGTTAATCATATAAATCGTAATTTCATTGTAATCCTGTAAGATTTAAGGGATGTATACGGATATATTCCCTCAAGTGGTATCAGAGCTTTAGGGCTATGAAATTATTTTATGTGATTTTCATAAATATTTAATTGTATGATTATTGAGAAAAAAAAAATCCGAAATTTTTTTTAAAACTCACGGTTTTAAATTTTTTTTTTTGTGCCGTGATGATTTTTTTTTTAGGGTTCCATTATAGATTCATTCATATTATTGTTTTAATCTGTTAAAGATGATAATATATGAATTTGTTGATATTTTAATTTAATAAGGATTAAATTAGAATGTAAATGGAATTGTATTGGATGTTAATGAACATCAATTTTTGTGCTATATATTTTCGGTATAAATTGTTTTAGATGTTCATATTAAAAGGTTAATTTGAATCATCTATTTGTATCAATGTTTAATAACGATTAGATATTGTTTGTTTTGTACCGATCTAGTTAATATAAGCTTGATCGAATTAAAACGGTTTAATTTGATTAAATTTTTTTTTTGCTGCCCGTGTTACTGTTCACAGTTATTAAAAAAAAAAAAAAATTCTGTTTTTTTTAAAATGGCAGCAACAGTTTTTTTTTTGTATTGGATTTTCGGTTTTTCCGGTTTTTTTGCTTAAACCGTGAGAAATTGTTAAAAAAAAAAAAAAAACAAAAATTTTGGGACTGGTACTGTTCGCGTGAACAGTGATCAGCAGAGAAAAAAAAAATATTTTTGTTTTTTTTTTTGGGCATTATAAAGATAATGTTTGTTTGTTATTGTGAAAAGGTTCACAATAATGATACCCGATTATTTTAAAAAGGTTTAAAATAAAATGGATTATGGAAGATTAAAATTGTTGTGGGCAATTAAGGAATTGCCACATAATTTTGATCGTATTTAATGGTGGTTTGGATAATTAATCAACATAATTAATGAATTATGTCTTGTAGTATTAATTTCTATAGTTGATGCATTTTATTTTTGTTAAATGAATGAATGAATTTATTTACGTATTTTTGCAATTGGTTGAAAAATGTAATACCTAGTGTGGCCTTAGTTAATCAGGTTTTTCGTAATGATGGAAACATGGTTTGGATGTAATTTTGAGATCTCGAATCTCCTTTTATTTTTCTTTTAATTATGTTTTGGAATTAGAATGTAAATAGGCTTATTTTGTAATTTTTAAATGTAATTTAAGAAGACTAAAGACGGAGATCGGATGCTCACTCCCGCTTCATGGACCAAGATGGAACATCAAGTCAAGCTTCTCAGGTCCATAAGGATGGATTCCAGACTTGTATTTACTGTTCATTTTGGTAGATAGGCCACACTAGGACCGTTGTAATAGTTTACGTATTTTTCATTCTTTTCACTTTTCATTCACATGTTAAATAATTGCATCATATTCCGCCTAAACCAAACCACCTAAAATGCATGAAAAATGATTCATATAGTTTGAATTTTCATCTTAGACATACAGATGTCACTCGTTCATAGGGCCATCACCTTAGTCTAAATCATTCACGAAATGCTAGAAATTTGTTCACTTAAAATGAATTAAATTTAAGATGATGGGATCTTCCTCTAAAATGAAAATTGAGATTAGTCTTTATAGGAAAAACTACTATGAACCCCTTCTTCGTCGGAAGTCATAATATGACCCCTTCTACGTTGGGTAAGTAGTGAGTGTTGACCTATTTTATCTCAACATCATAGTACGAGTAATATCTCGTAATTATAATGGACTAAAGATAGAATTTACAGAAACTTATCGACTGAGAATTCTAAAAGTAGAATTAGCCAAGAGGTTAGCTTATCAATTTACAGAAATTGAGTCTTGGGATCATTTATATAATTCTTGAGGGAGGTCAATTGTATAAATGCATGAGTCATCGCATTAAACATTTTTTGCATTAAGACTTAATTTTAAAACGATGAAACTTATCATAATTTTTCTTCTTTTCACAGTTTCTTGAATCTGTTATATAAAGATATAACTGCTAAAATAACAAATGGCTTGACGTACAGACGACCCAATGCTAAGTGCTACAATCGATCGCGAGTCCTGGCTAAAGATTTTTATGGACAACATGAATCAGTCCACGTGACTGAAGAATGATGGGTCCAACTTTGCGGACTGGGAGGCGGCATTACGGAATGCAGCCATTGCTGACAGTAAGCTCAAGTACTTGACTGAGCCACTACTGCCAAACCCAGGCCCCAATGCAAGAGCTAATGAATCACTTGCTTATAGTGATTCCGTAATGGAGGCGGGTGCGATAAAGAACGTACTCATCTTTTCAATGGAATCCAATTTGCAAAGACGATTCATTGCCCAAGGTGCAAACAAGATTTTCACCACGCTCTCTAACGAGTTCTCAAAAGCTCCGAGGATCGTTAGCTATGAGCATACCTGTCGCTTCTTTGAAGCGAAACTCCAGAAGGGCCAAGCAGTTAGCCCACACATTCTTGACATGATTGAGAATGTCGAGAAACTGGAGGCACTTGGTTGCAAAATCGATGAGAAGATCGTCATAGACCGCGTTCTTCATTCACTTCATGATGGTTTTGCCCTTTTCAGGGCAAATTACTATATGAATGATATGAAGAAGAGTCTTCATCAGCTCCACTCACTCCTTGTACAGACAGAGAGTGATCTGAAATTGAGTGGGAGTCTGAAACAGGACGTTCTCATGATTGCCAACAAGGGCAAAGGTAAGGGCAAGGCTAAGGCCAACCTAGGTGTAGGGAAGCCAAGATTCAAAAAGCCAGGGCAAGGCAAGAGTGGGCCTGGTGAGACTAGCGGTAGCTCACAAGGCAAGACAAAGAGCGATGAAGGTAACGTGGAGTGCCACCACTGCCACAAGTTTGGGCATTAGAGGAGGAACTGCCTCGTGTACCGTGAGGACATAAAAGCAGGCCGCGTCTCTCCTGTTGGTATGTCTTCTTCTTTTATTCATATGATTGAGATCAACTATTCAAGTTTCGGAACTTGGGTACTAGATACTGGTTGTGGTTCTCATCTGTGCAATCATTTGCAGGGCCTAAGAAACATCACAACTCTCGCAAGGGGTGATGTGGACCTGCGAGTGGGGAATGGAGCAAGAGTAGCTGCCGTTTCAGTGGGAACATATGTAATCCAACTCCCAAGTGGATTTGAGTTATTTCTGAATAATTGTTACTATGTACCCAGTTTATCTAAGAACATTATTTCAGTTTCCGTACTTGATAAGGACGGATTTTCGTTTGTAATAAAGGATAATAGCTGTATTTTCTTTTTAAACGATATGATTTATGGTAAAGCTGTTTCCATGAATGGAATATATGTTTTAGATCAAACCACAGATATAATGCATATGAGTAATAAGAAAGCAAAGGTTGGTGACAAAGATCAAACCTATCTATGGCATTGCCGTATGGGACACATAAATGAAAAAGTCGTGAAAAAGCTCATTGATAATGGGACTATCTCCCCATTTGACTATGAATGTTTTGGCACGTGTGAATCATGTCTCATAGGCAAAATGACTCGAATTTCCTTCAAAGGTGTTGGAATGCGCGCTGCTGACCTATTAGGACTCATACATACTGATGTGTGTGGACCTATGCAATCAACGCTAGAGATGGCTATAGTTTTATCACTTCACACGGACGATTTGAGTAGATATGGTTATGTCTACTTAATGAAGCATAAAGGTGAGTCCTTTGACAAGTTCAAGGAATTCCAGAATAAGGTTGAAAACCAGCTGGATAGAAAGATTAAAGCACTACGTTCAGATCGTGGTGGTGAATATCTTTCGAATGAGTTTGATGAACACCTTAAAGACTGTGGTGTAGTACTACAGTTAACTCCACCTGGAACACCACAATTGAATGGTGTGTCCGAACGGAGAAATCGAACATTGCTTGATATGGTTCGATCCATGATGAGTCACACGGTTGTGCCTGACTCATTATGGGGATATGCTCTATTGTCAGCTGCTCTAATACTTAACCGAAATCCGTCTAAAGCTGTAGACAAGACTCCATATGAATTATGGAAGGGAACGGTCCCTAACTTGTCCTTTATTCGGGTTTGGGGCTGCGAGGCTTATGTCAAGTGGAGACCTGACGATAATCTCGGCCCACGATCGGTCAAGACATACTTTATTGGTTATCCAAAAGGGATGTTTGGTCATTACTTTTACTCGCCTACCGAACATCGAGTTTTTGTTGCGGCTAGTGCGACGTTCTTAGAGAAAGAATTTCTCGAGAATAGGACAAGTAATGGAACCTTCGAACTGTCGGAGATTCAAGAACCAACAACCTAGCAACCAATGGAGGAAACTGTTCCTTCATCATCGGCTGCGGTTAATATTCCTTTTGAACCTAGGAGGTCGGGTAGACACTCTATTCCTCCAGACAGATACAGTGGGAAATCGGTATTACCACAATACAATTATTATAGGATTATAACGAAAAGTAGAAATTTGATTATCGAGTCATAAACGAAAACAAGGAAAAAAATTTAGAAATCAACCTCCGGTCCTAGCAATAGGCGTAAAGAGCAGAGATATCAAGGTAGATATCCTCCTATTCGTTGCACCCAAGATGCTCCGAGAAATACCCTTTTCTTTTGCTAGAAAGAGAACCTCTTACACGATCTCACAAATGAGAAGGAAGTTTTTGTGTTTTGTGAAAAGTTACTGTTAACTTTTTCCTTTTGTGATGTGTGTATCTGATAGATGGAGGCTTAAGTGAAAAATGAATTAGGTTAGAATTTTTCTTCTTCTACTTGCATCTCACGACTCCTTAGGGTTTTATATGGGGAGATTTTGTCTCCTCAAAATAACTACCCATTGACTAAAAACCGAGTGTATCTGGATACTTTCGTTTTTGGTCATTTTAGCTTCCAATATAATGTAATATATTAT
>JAIUZE010021237.1:0-12134 GCA_022085475.1 Heliosperma pusillum | reverse complement strand
AAGAAAGCAGCCACGTAAGCCAAAAAATGGTCACCGATAAGTAGTATAAATTCACATCAAAACTTAAATTCATCATCAAGACTTAAATTCATCATCCTGCATCCCTCTCGTTTCCCTCTGTCTACTCCTCCGTATCCTCCCACTTACCCATTCAACACTAAATTACAACTTTTGTCATTGATAATTTATTTTGAATTTATAGTTTTACCTCCCAGCCCCCCGCCCTTAACCCTCTCCACCTAATTCCCAATACCTACCTCCACCCATTCAACAATCAACCCCACTCTAAGAAATCCCCTCATTCTAAGTTCTATAGAAGAAAGATTACAGCTTTCTTATCTCTCGAAGCTTTGGTCAATAAAATACAGTACCTGGGTACGAGGTATTTAGCGATGGAGACCCAAGCAGAGGAGACGCTGCCACGGCCTGGTGAGTGATGACTGATGAGTGGTGGGTGGAATCTAAAAAAGAGAAAAACAAAATCAGTAGTTTATTACTCTGCCTAATATGAATCTACCTCCAACACGCACAAAGCCAGTAACGTGGCTCTTAGTAAGTAAATATCAACTTTCTGCTCTATCATTACTCAAAAGAATAAAACATATCTACATAGCGTACACAATTTTAAAAATTTATAATTTTCATACTTTAAAACTTGCCGAGTATAATGACCGTATTAAAAAAAGAGTAAACAAACAAAATAAGCAATACTTGTTAGAACACCTATTCAAACACATGATCAAATTTGCAAGGTATTTCGTCTTTAGTTTTGGGACTGCATTGATGCAATTAATAGCAAAATTAGTCAACTACTTGCCCTTTCTCTACCAATTAGTGATTCGGTCAAGATGACAAATTAAGCATCTCCTTGACCTAAAGCATCATGATGACAAATTAGTGATTCAGTCAGGATGTTAATGTCGATTCAAAATACCGTGGCAATTGGACTGCTACGGATAATGCTAGCACATTAATTCAGTGAGCAGCTAATAACAAAACTCACCCGTAGGCCAATACGGAGTATTTCATGAAAGAATAATATATATCACCAGCCAATTAAAACAACCATATTATTGCATAATAATGAGTACGCCATTCATACGTAGCTATGGTTATGTCGATCATATTGTGGCCATTTGGCGGATCATAGTCACAGGAGCATACCAACAAGATCCCAGGCACAAAACCTAATAGCCTGAATAGGTAAAGTGAACAGGTCAACAGTTTCATCGCCTGGTCCCAAAACCCAGAACCCATCCCACCTCATCCACAAGAATGACTAACAAACTAACACCGTAATTTATACTGCACATGCGATGAAATTGACCAAAAGCAAACAAGAAAAAAGCAAAAATTCCCATATCTAAGCTCAACGTCTCGTTCCATCATGGACGCGGTGAAAACTGCAATATTTAGCACCATAAAATTCAACAGGGCACAAGAGGAAAGCCGAAAGACGACAATGTAAATAACAACCCTAGAAAATAAAGCTCAAAATTTTTACAAAAACGAGAAGGGCGCATGAGAGGCAATTAGGGTGAGAAACAACACCTCCAAATCTGAGCTCATGGTCTCGCTCCTTCATGAACACGCGAAAGATGCAATGTTTATCACCATAAAATTCAACAGGGCACAAGATGAAAGACGGAAGGCGATGATGAAAATAACAAACCCAGAAAAAACAATTCAAAATTTGAAAAAGCAAAAAGAAGGAAAGAAACGATATGGAAATACGTAAAAGAATAACACAAAGCAGTATGGGGAACGATAAATAAGATATATGAGCACACAAACCCATTAAACAAACAACAAAATATTAAATAAAACAATGAAAATGAAAGAAAAAAGCCGCCAATGGAAATAACAAACCCAATCAAACCTTGCCAAATAATAGATCAGTAAGTAATTAAGCGAATAAAACCACTACATGTGCTTTGGCGACGCCAATGTGATCGTCAACCTTAAAGCGTTGCGGGCTTAAGGCATTGTTCCTCTTTTTTTCATCGCTGAAAGTTGCCGTGTTTAGGTTTATATTAAATATTAAATTCAACAGGGCGCAAGAGGAAATAAGAAAAGCGATAATGGAAATATACACAATTCAAGTAGCAGCGATAATCAAGGTATAGGAGACGAGAATCCAGAAATATGAAGATCAAAACACCAAACAAAAAAAACCCAATTTCAAAACACCAAGCAAAAAAACCCGAAAACATAGATGAAAAATAGAAAGACACTAATGGGAAATGACAAACCCAATCAAAACTCGCACATTAAATCAGTAGTAATGAAGCACAAATATTACAATAGCACAAATATTACAATAGCACAATACCAACAGTGATAATAATAATAAATATATATATATAATCAAAACAATAATAATAAGAAATTCATTGCATAAGCAACAAAAATGAGGAAGACCAGTTTACCTGCTTGTTCTCCCATCGCCATCAGAAGCAGCGGCCAAATGTAGGGCTGATGAATAAGGGGACGGAATGCGTGATATTGAGACGAAATGCATGATATCAGTAATAAGAATAGCAATAATATCAAAAACAATGAATATCAACAACAATGACAAAAAAAACAATAATAATAATAATAATAATAATAATAATTTTTGCTGAGGATATTCCGTTATTCGGGGTATCTAGGCCTTGTCCTGCCTGCTCTCGGGTTTTTGCTGAGGATATTTTTGGGGACCACGCGGTTTCTTGTACTGGTACTGTTGGGGTTAAGCATCGGCATAACCTTGTTCGTGACACTTTATTTGACATATGTTATAGGGCTGGTATTTCTACGGGCAAGGAGGTTGATATCGGTTTGGTTGACGGGCAGGGCGGGTCCCTTCGTCCTGCGGATTTGCTACTTTATTCCTGGGACAGAGGGCGTGATATGTGTGTTGATTTGACAGGGTCTTCCCCCTTGACTCAGACAGGGATGTCCGATTTTGTGCCGGGACGGGTTGTCGCTGATGCTGCTCAGCGCAAATGTGCTAAGTATGGAAATTTTTGCGCGGCTGCTGGCTATGGTTTCCTACCCTTCTCTTTCTCTTCGCTTGGAGAGCTGGGGTCGGATGCTGTTGACTTGCTCAAGCGGATCCAGAAATTCTCGGTATCTCAGGATGCTGGGGCTCGGGTGGCCGCTTATATCTTTACTAGGCTTAGTTTTACTATTAGCTAAGGGGGTGGGGGCCCAGATTGTCTCTCGGCTCCCCACCAACTTCTTGTAAACTTTACATTTTATTTTAATGAAAGCTGCGCGCATCTCATAATAAAAAAAAAAAAAAAAAAAAAAAAAAAAAATAGTAACAACAATAGTAAAAGAACGGTTAGAGAGGGAGAGAGAAGGGGTAGGGTTTCGTGCGGCTGTCTTCTTGCGTTGCTGCCACTCCGACCACCGCCACCCACCCAGACCATCCAGACCTCACGTCGTCGGCTGTGGTGGGGTAGTTGGTGGTTCGCATTTAGAGAAGGAGAAGGAGTAAGGCTTCGTGCGGCGTTGTTGCCTGCGTTGCTCATCTGCTGCGCGCGTCTGTGCGACTCTGCCGCCATCACCTAGTGCATTCGATCGTGTCCTCTGGGCGGCGCTCCGTCTTGCCAGACATTGTTCGGCCTGCTGGTGGTGTTTCTAGGGTTTGTGTTTGTCTACGTCGTGCGTCGTCAGGAGTTGGTGTAATTGGCTTGCCGGATTCTTGCCGGATTCCACTGCTCCTCTCCCGGCGTGGGCCGGGTTCCGCAACCCCTCTTTAGGCGGCTGTCTCCGGTGTCCTGTAGCAGGGCAGGTATAGTTTCGTTTGCGGCGCGACGGTTTCGCTTAGGTTTCCTTTGTGGTGGTTCCTTCCGTCTGGTGGCCGCCGGCTATACCATGGCCTGCTGCTAGTTGGCTGGGTGACGGCTTAGGCTCTTCGGGGCGGGTTTCTTCGCGGGGTGGTCGTCCGTCGGCCTGTTTGTGTGTGTGGCGTGGCCATGCACGTGAGTTTGTGTCTTTCTTTTTAGGTTTCATCTTTTATTTTAATTTTTATATTTTTTTAGCTTTTTCTTCTTCATGCCTGCTTTAGTCCGGTTCCATTGTCCTTTCTCGTGTATTCATGTGTGTCCGGATGGTCGTGGTAAGGACCTTACTAAGGCCGCCTGGCAAAAGCATTTTCAGGATCGGCATTGTATTGATGGTGCTATGGGTCTGACCCGTCAAACTCTTTCTGATAGTCTGACGGTTTTCTCTAATGCCGAGATTACCTTGAAGCGAATAGGGCTTTGGTTGTGTGGGGAGTGTTTTAAAACCCATACCTTTCGCTCTAGGTGTCGGCATGGTCGGGGTGATTTTGTTGTGCCCCCAGATTGTGGTGATGGCATTGTTAGCTTTATTATTCACGGTATCCCTAGACCTCCGGCTCCATCTCACTCGGTTCTTTCGTCTGATGCTGGGGTTGAGCCTGTTCAGTGGTCCGTGTCTTCGCTTGATTGTTTATTTTCTTTGGGCCTTCGCACTGTGAAATATATTTCTCTTAAGTGTCGTCTCGGGTTTGCTCGTGTTTTGAAGGGGGTCTTGGATGAAGTGGCTGACTCTCCTGGTTACCTCTCCTGCTGGGTTCGTTTGCTTGTGTTGCCCCTTTGTCTACTTAAGACCTTCGTTCCTAGGAGTAATCTTGAGTGTAGGACTGCTGTTAGGCGACAGCGTCAGAAGGAGAGTATTACCAGGTCTATTCTTGCTTGGGGGGTGCCTGGAGGGGGTTTGAAGCTTTTACAGAAGTGTTTGGCTGAGGTTCCTCCTCCGTTTTGTGTGGAGGAGGATCTGGATTTGAGTGAGCAAAACCTCCGCCAGTGTCGGCGGAAGATTTGTGATGGTCATTATACTGCTGCTGTTAGGGTGCTTTCTTCCTCCGGCGTCGCCCCATACACTGATGCTACTCTTGGTCCTTTGCGAGAGAAGCATCATGTCGCCTCATCTCCTTCATTGCCTCCTTTGCCTGTGGATCATCATTCTCTTATTGCCTCTTCGGCAGTGGTTTTGGATATGATTCGTGGTTTCCCGCGTGGCACTTCTTGCGGGAGGGATGGGCTTCGGGCCCAACACCTTCTGGACTGTTTGAGTGGTGCTGATGTGGCTGTCTCGGATGATTTGATCGCTTCTATTACTAGGGTGGTTAATCTTTTCTGAAGGGCCGGTGCCTTGTAGCCCTTGGTGAGTACATTGCCAGCGCTCCGCTCACGCCGCTTGTTAAACCAGGCGGGGGTGTTCGCCCTATCGCTGTTGGCACTGTCTGGAGACGTCTTGTCTCTAAGGCTGGTGCTTGTATGGTTGGTCCTTCTTTGTCTGCTTATTTTGCTGGCCTTCAGTTTGGGGTTGGGGTGTCAGGTGGAGGAGAGGCTATCTTGGATGCCTTGAACCGGCTCATTGAGGGCCGTGGTGGTGATGTGGGACTGTCTATGTTGCTAGTTGATTTCCAAAATGCTTTCAACCTTGTTGATCGTCTGACTATGCTACAGGAAGTCCGCCGTCGTTGTCCGGTTCTTTCTCGTTGGGTGGAGTTTTGTTACTCTAGCCCTGCCCGTCTTTATTATGGGGAGCATTGTTTGTGGTCTTGTCAGGGTGTCCAGCAGGGTGATCCTTTAGACCCTTTGCTTTTCGCTTTGGTTTTGCATCCCCTAGTGTGCAACATCCGGGATTCCTTTGATCTTACTTTGCAAGCATGGTATTTGGATGATGGCACCATTGTTGGGGACACTTTAGAGGTGGGGAGAGTTTTGGATTTGATTATGGCAGATGGGCCTCGTTTCGGTCTCCATCTTAATGTGGCTAAGACTGAGGTCTTTTGGCCATTGAGGATCCTCGGAGTCGGCTTCCCGGTGTTTTCCCCCCTTCTATTGCTCGGCCCTTGGGTGGTGTCTCTGTTTTGGGTGGACCTGTCAGTACTTGTCCCATTTTTGGCGGTGAGCTTGTGGCGAGGAGAGTGACTAAGACCATTAAGCTTATGGACTTAGTCGCTAGGATTGAGGACCCGCAATGTGTGTTGCTTCTGCTTCGGGCCTGTACTGGTATTTCTAAACTCTATTTTTCCCTCCGTACTTTCTCCCCGGGGGTCTTTAGGTCTGTCCATCTTCGCTTTAATGCAGCGCTTCGTTCTAGCTTGGAACGTATTGTCACCGCGTCTGGGCCTGGTTTTGGGGATTGGCAGTGGCGCCTTGCCACTTTCCCTTTTCATTTGGGTGGACTCGGTGTTTATGATGCGGGGGATGTTTTACACTATGCTTTTCTGGCTTCCCGTTTGCAGTCTGCAGTTTTGCAGGCTACGCTCATGCGGCCTTCTGGTATTGTATGTGCTGATCCTACTTTTGACGATGCCTTGCGGGTGTTTTCGGAAACTACAGGTTCTGTTTTTTTACGTGATCCGAGTGAAATCGCTGCCCCTAAACTTATGAAGAAATTGGCAGATATATATTTCGCGACGGTTGCTGCTTCTTCAGAATCTGTTTTCTCTTTGACACCGCGTCAGCTTGCGTTGTGGAAGTCTCAGCAGGGTGCCCATTCCTCTGATTGGTTGCGTGCGGTTCCTATCTCTGGGTTGGGTCAGACTATGAACAGGAGGACTTACCGTTGTGTGCTGGGGTATCGCCTCGGTGTTCCGTTATTCGCGATATCTAGGCCTTGTCCTGCTTGCTCTCGGGTTTTTACTGATGATGTGTATGGAGACCACGCTGTTTCTTGTGCTGGTACTGTGGGGGTTAAGCATCGACATAACCTCGTTCGTGACACCTTATTTGACATATGTTATAGGTCTGGTATTTCTGCGGGTAAGGAGGTTGATATCGGTTTGGTTGACGGGCACGACATATCTCTTCGTCCTGCGGATTTGCTTCTTTATTCCTGGGACAGAGGGCGTGATGTGTGTTATGATTTGACAGGGTCTTCCCCCTTGACTCAGACTGGGATGTCCGATTTTGTGCCGGGACGGGTTATCGCCGATGATGCTCAGCGCAAATGTGCTAAGTATGGGGATTTATGCGCGGCTGCTGGATATTGTTTCCTACCCTTCTCTTTCTCTTCGCTTGGGGAGCTGGGCTCGGATGCTGTTTACTTGCTCAAGCGGATCCAGAAATTCTCGGTATCTCAGGATGCTGGGGCTCGGGTGGCCGCTTATATTTTTGCTAGGCTTAGTTTTGCTATAGCTAAGGGGGTGGGGCCCAGATTGTCTCTCGGCTCCCCCACCAACTTCATGTAAACTTTCATTTTATTTTAATGAAAGCTGCGCGTGATCGTGCCTGTCGCAAGCCCGATACAAAGATAAATTACCCAGACTAGGCTAATAACAAATTAATGTAATTAGGGAAGTAGGGGTCGATCCTCAGGGAGATGGTATTTCCTATGGATTGTGAATCGTCTCACAATTGAGTTTTATCTAATGATTTTCTGGGTTTTAGATTTTGTGATGCCTAAACTAACGAATGGCATAAAAACAAAATAAAAACAAATTGAAATGGAAAACGATAAAGCAAATGATAAATTAACAATAATGAGAAGCATCTAGGAAAGTAGGTTCACACATGTAGATTGACATATTGATGAAATTGGATTTAGGATATGCAAATAATTCATTGAGCGTTCGTAAGAATGGTGTGTTCATTACAATCATAGATCAGATGGTCTAGCAGGCTTTTAGTGCGATTTACTAGGTATTAATCCACTATGTCACGCTTTGTCTATTCAATTCCTGTGTATCTACCTTGGAAAAGAATTCCACACTAGTCAATGATTGTGATCAAGAATCGTCAACTAATCGTTAAAGTCCACAGCAATAACACACAATGTTTTAAAAGCACAATTTCCTTTATCCAATTATCATCTTTTAATTAATCTAACATGGCTACCCTACACCCTATAAAGGTGACTACTCACTCATGATTATGTTGATGTTAACAATGAAGTTTAAGATAAGCATATTTAGTTGATTTTGACAATAACTTAGACTCTCTATGTGGCGATAATAACGACGCTTTACGACAATCTAAGAAATGAAACTATGATTATAACAACATAAAAATGAATCTAATGAAAATAGAAAATGATAATCAAATGGAAAGTAATAAAGAACAATAAGCAAAGGATAAGTTAGGAGTACCTAGGTGACGATCAACGATGAAAGTGATAACAATAATAGAAATCCCTAGCATAGAAATACCGTACTTTGAATTACAACTCTTGAACCCAACAAAGTAGATACAAAGATTGAAATTCTTATTGAACTAAGCTAATGTTTTGATAGGAAATGGACAGAAATAAACTAAGAACAAAAGACAAAAGTAGAAGATAATCTAAACTAGAAAGACTAAAACTAAAGAGAAATATAAGATTAGATTATGTAAGATGGATTGTATGAGAGTATATTGTGTTGTGAGGCTAGAGCATCTATTTATAGTATTAGGGTTTCGTGGAGAAGAGGTCGGGCATTAAATACATAGGGCAAATTTAGGAAGAAGGAGCCGCAATGCTTGGAGCAGCACACATCCCCGATCGGGTACACACTTACCCGATCGGGTAAGTCGTCTTCTGGAAGCTCTTGACTAACGCTTCATCTTCCTTTGCTTGACTCGACTTCCAACATCCCCCTTGACTTCTACAATCGGGTTTGTTGATAGGATTGGATGTAAAGCGATGAATTCTTTCGCCCAATTGATTGATCTTCCGACAACTACGAAACCGTCTTTGCTTCTTCTCTCTCTTAAGTTAGTGAGCCTTCTTGAAATGCCTTACACATGGTCAAGTTTTCTTCTTCGAATCGTTGGGTTCTAGGCAAATGCTCGGGAATATAGAAAAAGGGCGTAGAAACGTCACTTTCCCTACAAAACAAGTTAGAACACAGGAATTCGCCTAGAAGACGATATTAGCTCATAAAATGGCGTAACAAAGCACAAATGACAAACAAAACCGAGCTAAACTGGGGGTTAAAATCATACAAATATTCACTTATCAGCGCGCATCTTCTAATAATAATAATAATAATAATAATAATAATAATAATAATAATAATATTGTTATCTTTTTATTATTTCAGTTCAATTCAGTTCAGTTCAGTTTAGTTCAGCTCCATTAAGTTCAGTTCAGTTCAGCTTCATTAAGTTCAGTTCAGTTCAATTCAATTCAGCTCTATTAAGTTCAGTTCAGTTCAACTCCATTAAGTTCAGTTCAGTTCAGTTCAGACAAATTCAGTCGAAAAGAAGAGAGCCTAACTCCCTCGGACATATCTTGTGGCATTTTTCACCCGACTAAAGCCCCGTTCTTTTGGGCTGAATTTTGCTGAATTTTTCTAAACTAAACTTATAGGAACTGAACTAAATTGAACTTATAGGAGCTGAACTGAACTTATAGGAGCTGAACTGAATTGAACTTATAGGAGCTGCACTGAACTTAGGCTCTGTTCTTTTGGACTGAAATCGTCTGAACTGAACTGAACTTATTTGGAGCTGATTTGAACTGAACTTAGGCCCTGTTCTTTCCAGCTTAATTTTAGCTCATTTCAGTTCAGTTCAGCTCTATTCAGTTCAGTTCAGTTCAGTTCAGTTCAGTTCAGCTCCATTCAGTTCAGTTCAGTTCGGTTCAGCTCTATTCAGCTCAGTTCGGTTCAGCTCTATTAAATTCAGCTTCATTCAAGCACCTAAATTTACCCATGTGTTAAATAAATTAGATAAAACAACAAATTAGATACAAAAATAGAAGTTAAATAAAGGGTTTTTCTACAACCCATGTGTTTTTTTGGATTCTACTTGGTACATCTTATTTTTTTGAAATTTACATGGTACCCCTTAGGTATCACGGACACTCCTGCTAAGTAGTCGTCCCGTGTCGGACACCGTGTCAGACACACGGACACATAGACACCTAAAAATAAGGAATGAGAGGTTGAAAGATTAAAAGACATTGATTAGAAGATGAGTTGGGTGGGAAATGAGAATAAATTATAGTCAGAGTCAAATTTTACCTTCAATTATTTACATTTAATATCAAATACCAATATAAAAATCAAATCGTACGTTATTTATAACTATAAAATATATATTTTATTAAACTTAAATGCCGTGTCCCGTGTCCTAAATTTCAAGAGATGCCGTATCGCGTGTCCGTGTCCGTGTCCGTTTTCGTGCTACCTAGGGTACCCCTAAACTTACTATATAGTACATAAAATACCCAAATTACTAAAAATCAAGTCTTAAAACACCTAAATTTTACAAAGAAAATATTTTATGATTGGCTAAACGATATTTATGTTAATGACATGCCAAAATATTGTCAAAAGATCAACAAAAACGTGCATATCATAAACGTTTAAAAGAGACCGATTATTGAATTTAGGGTATTTTTAGATATTTTTATTAAGTTTAGAGGTACCATATACATTTCGAAAAAAGAGGTGTACCATGTAGAATTCAAAAAAATATCGGGGTACCATATAGAAAAACTTTTAAATAAAAATAGGGCCGGTGTGTTCTTGATGAGAAGTATAATTGAATAAAAAATATCGTGTACTAACCTCGTTTCCAATCAATCTGTCCGCAAGTACAAATGTCAGCCATATGGCTGCAACAAAATTGCAAATCCTAGAAGAACAGTCAATACCCTTTTCTCTCACCATGCAAGTTGCCACCTTTCCAAAACTGCAGAGACTCAGTACTCTGGCGTGACCTGGAGAAGAAGCACAGCAGTAAACAACTCCAATTTTCAATAATAAGAACATCAGAGCATCCACAATAGAGAGGATTGACCCTCCTCTTAACACTCTCTCTCCTATAAGAGGACGTCCTCTCTATTGTGGAACTAATATGAGTGTCCTCTTAGAAGGAGGACAAAGAGTACTTCCTCTACTTTTAGAGGAAGGTGTACATAGGCCCTTGTGCCATTCAACCAATCCATAATATATAATTTCTTATATTTTTTCTTTAAATTGATTGTTATAGTGTAATGTTCAATTTAAGAGGAAGAGAAAGGCTTCCTCTCTAATGTGGAAAAATAAATGAGAAAAATAGAGGAAGAGGATGTAAATAGTAGAAAATAAAATATATAAAAAGAAAATGAGGTGTCAAATATATAGAAGGAAAGAAGGAAAATAAGAGGATGAAAACATCCTCTCTATTGTGGATGCTCTCACACGCTAATTCTAATATAAAAAACAACAGGAATTACTGTGACACCCTCAAATTTGCGGAAAGAAAAAAAATTATTTAAACTAGATAAAAGATGAAAATACAATACAAAGGTGTCATAAAAAAAGGGTCATTACAAAACGAAATAATATTATACGAAATAAATTATACAAGACGGGAGACATATCTCCCGTATAAATACGGAAATAAAAAGAGTGTATAATAATATACAATCTAAGGACCGAATATAGGTCCAAGGTAAATACTTCGCTCGCTAGCTCGTCAATGTACCCCAAATATGCATTCACCACATGTTCGACCGCATTAAATATTAACACGGAAGCCACAGTCAGTGGGGAGTAACTCCGAGTTCTCCCAGCCACGAAATGTCGAGTTTAATTAAACATGAATAACATAAAAGCAAGGTATATCGAAAATACAAAGCCTTAACATATATGATATGCTTTTCATGTTATGAAACAATTAACTAACATATAACCTATCATATGAAAGCTATCATGTGAATCCGAAATAAAATCTACACGAGGTGGGAATCTGTATTGGCTGGCTCAGTCGGTTACCATGTAACATGGCCCTGATACCTCAACCCAATCAACACGTAATCATGTGAATCAGTTAACAATCGGGAATCCAAACTCTATCAAATCTTAGCCGCTTGCCTCTCACCTTCTAAACTCATAGAAATCATACAAACATGAAGAGACCAATACGTCTACAAACAGGCATAAGTTCTCAGTACAGTCAATAGAAGACTTCTGTAACTCGAGGCTATACCACAAGGTAGGAAAACATCCTAGTCCTAGAATGATCAGACCTAGCGACAACAGCTATTCCGTTCCCCGTCCCATGACATAACCGTACATGAGAAACTCTACTAGGCGACCCCCTCAGCAGAGATGGCTAGTACTTAAGCTGGCTCCATTTCCAAAGTGGAACTAGGCAGCCATGCCCCGACTTGGATATAAACCCACCAAGCCG
>JAIUZE010021231.1:0-15607 GCA_022085475.1 Heliosperma pusillum | reverse complement strand
TTCCGTAGATAAGATCCTATATTTTATTACAAGTATATTTTAACATTTTTGAAATAGACCTACATATATGTTACGTTCCTTCTTCTAAGTTTCGAGGACGAAACTTTTTAAAAGGAGGGGTGATTGTAACAACCCGAAAAGTGCCCAATTTTTCTAGTAAAAATATTTACTAACACTTTTCAGTAGAACTTAAGTTTTTAAAATAGGAATTTTTGTTCGGAGTCTTATTTTGAAATTCCGCGTTCGTCTTTGGAATTTCTGAGAGATTTCATGAAAAGAACGTTTTTAGTCATCTTTGACTTTATTGACTTTTAAGTCGTCTTTGACTTTTCCTTGACTTTTTAAAGTCGTCATTGACTTTTTCTTGACTTTTAAGTCGTCCTAAACTTTTCTTGACTTTTAAGTCATCTTCGACTTTTCTCGACTTTTCAGTCAACTGTGACTTCCGTTGACTTTTCCCGACTCGTCTCATAAGTATGAAGACCGAAATTTTATTTAAAAAAATAATATTTTTGATTTATTTTTATTTAGATTTATTAAGATTTATCATAATTTAATATAATTATTTTGAATTTATTCGGAATTTAAAGAATACCTTTTACGGTTTAAACTCGGGAATCATTTAACTATTCCCGACTCATCGTAAATCCCGTAACAAATTCGAAACTCGACTTTGGCATGAGTCACGCGGCCATGTCATCGTTGTCCACTCACTTGAGATATTTAGTTCTTTCGATTAAACTAATACAAATATCTTAGATATTTGTTACTTTATCGATCCGTCAACGGAAGATTACGCAAATCGAGAAAATCAGACCCGACAAGCCACAAACCCACACGGCTCTCCTCTCTTTTCCTCTCCTCTAATAGACCTTGATATTTTCATTTCTTTTGATTAATATATCATAATATCTAGATATTATTTCACTTTATCGATCAGTTAACGAAAATTACGCAAAACGATCGAAATCAGATCCGTCTTCGCATCATTTCACACGGCTCATAAGCCCTCTAATAGGACTAGATATTTGTCTTTCTTTTGATTATTAATAACATAATATCTTGATATTTAGTGTAATTAACTTTATCGTTAATTATATTTAATCGTTTACCGTAAAATAATTATTAAACAAGAGTCAATTACGTAACAACAATTTCAAAACTCGACATCTTTATTTGTCTATATTTACACGGCTCATCCTACCATCATTACTCACTAACAACTTTTCATTTTACAACAAATCAAATTAAGATCAAAACATCACTTTCTTTGATCGTTCTTCGTGTTCTTCGTCGTTCATCATTTGTTCTTCATCGTTCTTGAGCAAAACCTTCATAAAATCTTCATTTCTTAATTAAATCCGTCCTAACTTATATTTCTAGACTCTCCTCTTCGCTCTTCATCTTCACGTACGGTTTTATTTCAATTCCGACAAAATCGTTTTCAACACTTTAATTATGGAAAATCATATTTTTCATTCTAATAATGTTTTCCTTGTTATTTCTTATAGGGGAAGATTTTGAGGACGAGTTTGGAGACTCGTATATTTTGGTGAAGATTAGTAGGAGGGTTTCTTATTATATACTTCTTATTATTATATTGGTGCTAATTGTTTTGGCTAGCTAAGGTAACAATTCCGTTTTACTCGACGAATTAATGTCACATGGCTTTTGTTTTGGTTCATGTTATGGTTTTTATGGTTTTAGTTAGTAACTTAGCTTTAGCCTTTGTTTCTTTAGTTTTTGGTTCATCTTTGTTTTAGTTAATGTTTTTATGATTTATGGAATTTTTGGTAGTAATATGATAAGGAGTTGTTTTTTTATCATGTTGATGAATTTTGGTGATTTTATTAAGTTATGATTTTTATGTTGTTTAGGAAATTTTAATATGTTTAGTGTTCTTGATGAATTTATAACATGTTGATTGTTCTTGATGAATTTGGATGATCTTTCATAATAATGATTTTTGTATGATGGATGGTTAAATTGGTTGTTAAAATGGGGGTTGATTAATTAAAACATGTTAGAATTAATTTAGAAGTGGTGTTGTTTGAACCATGTGAAAGGGCCGAGTGAACCGGACCAAACCAGACCGGTCCAGGCCGGTTCAGACCCGGTCTGGGTTGGTCAAGATGGGTCCGGGTTTTGGTCTTTGGGTTGTGTCGATGTTTGATTGTTTAATTGTTGTTTTGACGGGTTTTAATTATGTTAAGCATGCGGGAAAATATTAGAAATCGGTTTGAGAAAGTTTAAAGCAAAACAGCCCATTGTTGTCAAAACAGGCCGTGGGGCCCATCTAGGCCCATGTGGGGTCCGACCCAACTCAGCCCGTGGGTCCCACTTTGGGACTTGTGACGGTTTTTGAGTTATCGTCATTTTTATCGTGTTTTGTAATTTTTAGCAAGTGGGAAATATTAATAAGTAAAATATTTAATTAAAAAGGTTTTTCATAAAATTATTATTTCTCACATGTTAGAAATTATAAGACGAGATCGTAGTTTATTTTGATATCCTTAAGTCAAGCGGGGTTTTACGTAAGATTTAATAATTCACATGTTAGAAGCTTTATTAAAATAACATGTAATGAATATGTTGATTTTATGTTTATGTGATAAAGACTCTGTTTCTAGCCGGTTTGACCAAACGGGTTTGGTCAAACTAAGATCTAGTCAGCCCCGTTTTGACTGATGACCCGTCGCGGGACTCGGGTCGGGGATTTGTCTTCAAGTAAGGTTGTATTTAATTAATGAATTAGCCTTAGTAGATATGAGGCGATATGAGATTTGAATATGATTTTTATGCAATTAGTCACATGATAGGAAGTTTTTCCCGTGACTGTTTAATTATATGGTTGGTGTCGTGTTGACTAAGTACCCATAGAGAATTATGAGTATATGGCGTCTTGACCATTCTAATTCTAAATGAGTAGCTTGGACCATGACATTGATAGGCAAGTACTGTCTTTAACGAGTATATGTTCACCTGATGATAGCTTTTGTGTCTCGGCTTGGTGGGTTTATATCCAAGTCGGGGCATGGCTGCCAAGTTCCACTTTGGAAATGGAGCCAGCTTAAGTACTACCCATCTCTGCTTAGGGGGTCGCCTAGTAGATTTTCTCATGTACGGTTATGTCATGGGACGGGGAACGGAATAGCTGTTGTCGCTAGGTCTGATCAGTCTAGGACTAGGATGTTTTCCTACCTTGTGGTATAGCCTCGAGTTACAGAAGTCGACTATTGACTGCCCTAAGAACTTATGCCTGTTTGTAGACGTATTTGTCTTTCATGTTTGTATGATTCTATGAATCTTAGAAGGTGAGATGCAAGCCGGCTAAGGTTTATAGAGTTTGGATTACCGGTTGTTAACTGATTCACATGATATTATGTTTGATTAGGGTTTGAGTGTATCATGGCCATGTTAAAGGTAACCTCTGAGCTAGCATACCAGCTTCCCTACCTCGTGTTATATTTTATTATCGGATTCACATGATAGCTTTCATATGATAGGTTATATGTTATTTAATTGTTTCATAACATGAAAAGCATATCATATATGTTTAAGTTTTGTATTTTCCATATACATTGCTTTTATGTTATTCATGTTTCATTAAACTCGACATTTCGTGGCTGGGAGAACTCGGAGTTACTCCCACTGACTGTGGCTTCCGTGTTTATATTTAATGCGGTCGAACAGGTGGTGAATGCATATTTGGGGTACATTGACGAGCTAGCGAGCGAAGTATTTACCTTGGACCTATATTCGATTCTTAGATTGTATATTATTATACACTCTTTTATTTCCGTATTTATACGGGAGATATGTCTCCCGTCTTGTATAATTCTTATGTAAAATTTTATTTCCTTTTCATTATGAACCTTTGTATTTAAGACACCCTTATTATGTATTCTCATATTTTATTCAGTTAAATTATTTTTTTTCTTTCCGCAAATTTGAGGGTGTCACAGTTGGTATCAGAGCATTTTTGCTTCCGACGCACGTTTGTGTACCCTTGTATAAATAACTTGACCTTAATAAAATAATAAACTTGTGAGATAGAAGGGTAGGATGGGTAGATTAGGATTTATGTTGTAGTCTATTTGTTTATGCTAATTGTTAGGAGTAACTTAATTTGTTTTGTTTCTTCTGAAGATGGTTGGACCTCGTATAGAAGAGATCATTGGTAGTGCCAACCAGGTCCCTCCTCATAAAGAAGACAATTGCCAAGGAGGCTATGCTTGGGTGGCTAGCCAAATTGCTAGGAACAATATTACGCCTTATGGTGGAATATGTGTTACCTAGAAGGAGTATCCTCTACCGAAGATTTGAAGATTTACAAGCCTAGTTGAAGAGAATTCTTTCTTCATCTATGAATTCTCTCGTCCTTATTGTATTATGCTCTCTTCCTTCTATCTAGGAGCTTCTTTCTCCTCCAACTTATTTACCTCTTGGAAATTACTCTTAATAGTTCCTCCATTATACCATTGGTATTCTTACCTTCCTCTTGTAACATTTGTATGGATGTCATACCCATTTGTATGCGGTATATTATATTTAGTCGGAAGAACTTTGAATTTTGTGGAATATTAGTGTTAGTTAGAATGAACTGGTGATTTGAGGAAATGGTATAGATCTAATTTCACCCTATGTTGGTGAGAGTGGGTATCCTTGAGGAAAGTGTGGTAAGGTTTGTTTAATGATTTTAATGCTTGAAGCTTGTCATGACTTGTGTGTAAATAGTTCATGATATTCGAAGGTGTAAAGTCGAATGAGTTGGCTATTACTTCTTAACTCATTGGTAATTTAGTCTTTTGGAATTAGAAGTTAGTATTGGTTTGAAGACCATGCTTATGATATGTCTATTTTGGAGTAAAGAAGAAGTTTCGACTATGATGCCTAACCATCCTATTAAGCTAGTTCCGTGTTTAGATGATTACAAGGATTTGAGGATAAACTTAGGATGAAATTCTCCTAGTGGTTTTAGACTATGAAAACGTGAAGTTGCAATATCATTTCTTTTTGAGGATCGAATTAAGCATAATGGTGGTTGGTTGTTGTGGTTAAGGATTTTAGTGGTTCTTTAAATGTTACTTGGAAAAAAAAATAGTTGTTTTAAATGTTGGACCCTAATGGGAATAATTACCTTGTGGAATTTTGGATTTGGATGACCAAACTTGAGGAATATTGTTATAAGCAAAAACCGATGTATGGAGAGTTTGATGGAGCTAAATAAATTGATTTACGGTCGCATTGCCCGATAATTGGCAAAAGTTAAGTGAAATGAGATTTGGTAACTAATCTCTTTTGAGGATTTGTGTTTTAACTTTTGAAGATGAGAAAGTTCATTGTTAATAACTTAGGATAATGAATTTTTGAAATAAATTGGATCAAAGGATTTCATAGTAAGCCTCTTTTACTTTCTGGTTGTTAGCGATCTTGTTTCCCTAATTATAAATATTTAGATGGTGGTTTCCAATAAGAGTTTTAATGGAGCTAAGAAGATTAGAGTTCGTAATGAATCTTTCATGGGTTGTTAGTTATGAGTTTACCGTACCGATGGATCTTAGAAGATTCTAATTGAATTTGAATAATTGGGAATTGTTACTCGATGTGTCATGCTTAGGACATATTTTGGTAGGAATCTGATGATGGAAAATGTTGAGGATATATTGCACTCTCTTGAGGGCTAGATTCTAGTGCAGTTAGTGTTGTTAAGTTACGATAGACATTTGAAGTATCATAGATGGAAGATAGTATGGTGATTCATTCCTCTCTTTTCTCTCTTTCTATTCGATTTATTCTTTCGAATATTTCGTTCCTTCTATCAATTATCATCTCGTATAGATAGGTTATTAGAAGCTTTAGTTAGAAATTTTAGGTATAGATAGTAGTGTTATTACCTTTACTATAGAAGTAGTAAATAAGAAGTAGTTCTGTTTCGTAATAATATGCCTAATAGATTATCATCATAGATGGAAGATAGTAAATAAGAAGTAGTTCTGTTTCGTAATAATATGCCTAATAGATTATATGGGCATCCTAGTAATGGGCCGTTACCAATTTTGTGAAATTAAATTTTGAGTTTTGACCATTATTAATTAAACGGGATCCGGGTATACGGTTTTCAGGTACCCGGTTTAACCAGTTATACAGAAACCGGGTCGTATCCGGGTATTAATCTTCGTAATTGCTCTTTCATGAACGTAATTTACTCTTTCATGGACTTTTTAGTAGGGCTGAGCAAATTCTGGTCTGGACCGAAAAAATGGACCGGACCGGACCATTTGGTCTGGACCGAACCCGGACCGATTTATTTAGGTCCGGTCTGCGGTCCACACTTTTTGAAGTTTTTGTTTTCGGTCCGGTCCGGTCCAAGACCGGTTAATTTTGGTCCGGACCGAATGGACCAAAATATAGGTATTTTACGACTATTTGTCATAATTTTATAAAGTAATCAAGTTTTTTATCGTCAAAACCAACTTTCTACACTAAATATGGTGGTTATTTATGTTAAAGATGCTTTGATCAATTATTTTTTTTGACTTATAAAATAAATTTAAATTATTATATACTTGAAATAAAAAAAACTATTAATTTCGGTCCATTTAGGTCCAGGACCGGACCGGACCGAAAATTACGGGTTTGGTCCGGTCCAAGACCGAATTGTTTAGGTCCGGTCTTTGGTCCACCAAAATATTTTTTTCGGTCTTTGGTCCGGTCCGGTTCGGTCCGGTCCGGTCCGGTCCGGTTTTGGACCGATGCTCACCCCTACTTTTTAGCATTAGTTTTCCCTTCCCTACCCTTCCCCTCAAAAACAAAATAAACACTCTCTTTAATTCTTTTCCACACAAAATTAATCAAATATGTCAAATTAATCAATTATGGACTTTATTCTTAGATTAATCAAGTAATAATATGGAGTATTTCTAAGGCAGAATAACTGAATAAGACACCCATCCCCGCAAACAGATTGTTGTGCCTCTCATCACCAAAAGTGATTCAATTTTTGGTTTTGTTTTCACATTACCCCAAACAATATTTCAAGTGCTTACAAAACAGATTGTATCGGTTTGTGGTGAGTGTCAGGCATAAAACCAATTAAAGTAGTATTCACTAGTGTTATGTTGATTGTTCTCTGTTGATATAACTAATTGCACTCCAAACTAATTGGTGTTTTTACTTTACAATAACACATCCGTGGATAATTTCATTGATGTTCTTACTCTGGAGGGACGACATACAATTAATTGGTCTATCTGGAGGAATGGCAGGGGCGCGGATGGTGGTGGTACTGGTGTTTTGAGGCGCGTCGATGGCAGATCTGGGTGAGGAGAGGCGGTCGTGCAGGGGTGGTAAGTTTGTGCGGGTCTGGGTCTTGGTGGGGGATACTCCAGTGGGTGGGTTTTGTCGACAAGGGAACGGTCGTGCGGGGGAAGGTGGTGGTGTATAGTGGCTATATGTGGTGGTGGTGGTTGGTGGTAGTTGTGGTGGCCAATGGTGAGTAATTTGAGAGAATATATTGATATTGAAACAAATTAGAAAATGGGTGGTTAGAAATGACAAAGGTATAATGGTCATTCATGTCCATGATTGAGTAAATCGTGTCCATGAATGAGCATAACCCATGCATGCATAAGATCTTCATAGTTTAAGAGTAAACTATTCATAAGATGATATTAGGAATGTCGAATATTAAGTTTGAGAAACCTACAAGCGGTATCAAGATATTTGGTTGTTGCATGCATAATCGATTTATAATTTTTTCGAGTTAATGTAACTTAAATAAAACTAGTAATTTGTGTTTTATGAGATAAAATCAGAAAGTTATTTTCATGTCAATATATTCTGATCCTAATATGATTTTAGGCCATTTTGGTGATTTATGGAAATTTAGTGTTTTTATTACATTTTAATGAGTAAAATGATGTTTAAAATGCTAAAAATAGTTAGATATATCTTCTGAACTTGAAATATTTACACGACATGACATATATTTTACTTAGTGTATGTAAAATTTTGTGTGAAGTGGACTTATTTCTCATGATGTATGATTTTTATATGATAAAATAGAATAAATAAAGGTCTAATGGTTAAAAATAGTTCCACTTTGAATCTAATCATGAAATTTTAGTATGTTGTCACATGCATGTTTTCCTGTCAGACACAAAAATGTGAGACTAATGTGATTTGCCTAGCGTGATATATAAATTTTTAAAATATTAATGGCATAAATAATGACTCATTTAGCAAATATAGCTAAAATAAATTTCATGTCATGAGTAAATTATTCCTGTTTGCATAAATTTCCCACATTTCAGATCTAAAGTTGAAACTTTAATTTGATTAATTTTCGCATGCTTTATGTATTTTATTTGATAAAACCGATAATGCGCAACCGATTTTTCTCAAAATCGATTCGAAATTTTTAACCTTGAAATTATTGTAATTAAATTTGGATTTATTTGATTAAAATATGATTTTAAAGTCTAATTTTGAGCAATTCTATAACAACAAGTTGAATTATTGTCAAAAATTGAGTGATGACTGATTTTTTTGAGTCCTAAATCAGTTGGGATAATTAACTTGGACTTAAATATGATTTAAGGATTGTTTTGTGATTTTAAAATGTTATTATCACGCATTTCCGTAAAACCGGGTTATATACGATATAAAACGTAAAATAGGGCGATTTGGCACTTAAAATGAGCATGTTTTATACATATTATAATGCTACATTTTTATTTATGAATGACATATTTTGGTTTATGTAATTTGGAATTATGTAATTTTATCTTAGTATGGTCTTTGTTTAGTCGATATTGCCCGAAATGTATGTGAATATTGATTCAGTTGTAATTTAATGTGTTCTCGTATCACTTTTATTGTAATATTTTATTTTTACAAATGTATAATAGAAATGCTATGTAATTTTATTATATTTTGTAATTATTTTTATCACGGAGTTTCCCAAAGACGGTGCCATTCGGAAAGGAGTTCCGAGAGAGACGGTGACTTTGGGAGGCGTGCTTATGAAGTTCAAGGGATCAAATGAGTTGGTTTCCGAATTTGTAATAGATTATATGATTTTCTATTCTAGGAAAAGCCATACTAGGAATTTTATCTTTATGCTTGCATTTTATTTAATATGTTTGCATGCATTGCCAAATCGTCATAACATGACATGCATATTTCATCGAGTCTTTGACCGTGTCAGTTAAAATTATCGTTAATTCATCAATTTAGTTCACTTAAACGAGATAGATAATAAATTCACATGACCTCTCATAATAAATAATTGAGATCAAGCCTTACCAAATAGTAGAACTCATGCATGAATCCCAATTTCGCAAGGAAGTAGGCTCGGCTCACCGGGGTGCTAAAGTTGTTACGTTGGGTAAGCGGGGTAATAAAGGTTATTATTTCGAAATTTGGATTAAGCTCAATGGAAGTATTCGCGACCGTAGCCGCATGTGTTCGGGGCTTAAGATAAATATTAAAGTAATATTATCGACCGAGAGTTTTAATGTAGAATCGATTAAAGTGTTAATCCACCGAATTATGTTAATGAGGGATGAATCGGCTCACCGTGCCCAAGTTGATATGAATTTGGATCTCGGAATAATTTATAATAGTTGGGTAGAGGTCACTATTATTTAAATGGTAAAACTTGTTTAAAATGTTTATGACAGGGTTGTCGCGTACCCTAATCAAAGATAAATAACCCAGACTAGGCTAACAACAAATTAATGTAATTAGGGAAGTAAGGGGCCGATCTCGGGGAGACGGGAGATACTTGTGAATAGTTATGGTTAGAGCTCTATCTTGTACGATTGGCAAATGTTTGTCACTAATTACTAAATGCTATAATAAAAATGATAACAATGCAATAAAGAAAAGAATCTAGGGAAGTAGGTTCACACATGTAGATTAACATATTGATGAAATTGGATTTAGAACATGCAAATAATTCATTGTGAGTTCGTAAGAATGATGTGTTCATTACAATCATAGATCAGATGGTCTAGCAGGCTTTTAGGCAATTTACTAGGTCTTAATCTACCATGTCATGCTTTGTCTATTCAATTCACGTATTTCTACCTTGGAAAAGAATTCCATTTTAGTCAATGATTTTGGCCAGAAATCGTTAACCATCGTTACAATCCAAACATGCATAGACACAACGTTTTAAAGGCACAATTTCTTTATCCAATTTTCATCTTTTAATTAACCTAACATGGCTACCCTACACCCTAGAAAAACGACTACTTATGCATGATTAACAATGAAAGGGCAACTAAGATTATAAAACTAAGAATGGTAAACATGATAAAGGAAATACTAAAAGAAAATGAAACTATAATGTAAACACGAGAATAAAGATTACCGGAAAGGATGAACAAAGATTGAAATGGAACAAGAACTTGAATAGGAAATGCAAACCCGGAAACTTGAGTTCCAATTACAAGTAGAACCATACAATTGAAGAAAACTTAGAACTAAACTAAACTAGAGAAAACTAAAAATAAACTAAACTAAGAAAGATGAGAGAAAGAAGAAAAACTAATCTAATCTAATGTTGTGTGGAGGCTAGGGTTTTTGTACATGTAGTTGTTGTTTTTGTTGTTGTTCAAATTGTGTGTGATGCATAGGCTATTTATAGGGTTGAGAGGCTGCTCAAATGTGTCCGGATTCATACCCTAGACAACCTAATAAAGCACTCCATTAAGGCTTGGTAGAAGAAGAGCCAAGAAGCGCTCATCAGCAAACATACCCGATCGGGGATGTGGTAATCCGATCGGGGATGTTGTCTGTTCAGAACTTTGACTTTCGTTTGATCTTCTTTTGGTACGTGACTTTATCTACCTTGACTCCATTGACTTTAGATTCGAATGGGGACGTAAATAACACCTCTTGGGCCTCATTTCCTCCCCTATTTGAGCTTGATCATGTCCCCAAGGGTTAAGGGTCGGAGCATGAGGTTTGAGACGACTATTCGTCGACGAATAGCAAAACCGTCGCAACTTGTGCATATGAGCTCGGAATGACTTGAATCTTGTTCCCTTTGACTCGGAACCTCTAGATCTTTATAGCATGCCATCTTAACCTCACGTAATCGTCCTTCTTAGCTTCTCCTTGCTCATATTTCCTTCAAATGACGGGATTTGAAGTAGAAACGACTCAATTCCTACAAATGACATTAAAGCACGAGAAATACTGCAAAGGAGAGATTAGCTCATAAAACCACTTCTTAAAGTGAATAAACCATATCAAATCAAGCTAAAATGAGGGGATAAAATCATACAATTAACACTTATCAGTTTACAAGTATTTAAAATGATAAATGTTGACATTTCCTTTATGTCTAAAATTTGTAGTTAACTTTGTACAATTGCAATGGCTAGTTCATCCAACACGACAACCACAAACGCTCCAACTCTCACCAACGTCTCATTACTTCGATCCTTCATGGATCGATGCAACTGAGAAAATAATGGCGCAAATTTCGCCGATTGGGATGCGCAACTCCGCTTGGCCGCGGAGGGTGACGACAAGCTTCGTTACCTTACCGAGGCTTGTCCCACCGCACCTAATGAAAGGTCAACCGCCGGCGCAAGGCAAACCTATGAGGCTTACCATAAAGAGTCCGTCGCGATCAAAAATGTTTTGATCTTCTCCATAAAGGCCGATCTCCAAAGGAGTGTTATAAAGATGACCACGACCTATTAGATCTACACGAAGCTTGTGACCATGTTTTCACAAGATCCTAGGATCATACAATATGAGACGGCTTCCGCTTTTTTTGACATGAACCTAAAAGAGGGCCAAAAAGTTAGCCCTCATGTACTCAAATTGATTGAGCTTGTCGAGACTCTCAAATTGCAAGGGGTTGACATTCTCGAACAACTCGTTATTGATAGTGTACTACACTCCTTGGGGAAAATCAAAGCATATGTGCAGTTTAGGGTAATTTACAATATGGAAAACATGAAAACCTCTCTCCATGAATTGCACAAGATGCTTGTGCAAGCCGAGAGAGACACGAGGCTAAATGTTAGCACCTCCAAGGATGTACTCAACATCAATAGCAAGAGTAAGGGGAAGTTCAAGAAAAGTGCTAGCAAGGGGAAGACGCCCTCCACCTAAAAAGGCAAGGAAAAGCTATTGAGAATAGCTCACCCAAGCCTAAGAAAGGTGCCTCAACCGAGGACAAGTGTCATTATTGTAATGGAATAGGACATTGGAAGAGGAATTTCCCTAAATATCTAGGAGATCTTAAAACTGAAAAGATTGTTCCAGTTAGGGGTGGGCATCGGTCCAAAATCGGACCGGACCGGGACCGGACCAGATTACAAAAATTCCGGTCTGGGACCGGACAGGAAAAATTCCGGTCCAAGACCGGACCGGACCGGTTGGACCGGAATTTAGACTACATGCCCACTTTTTTTCTAATTCCGGTCCAAAAATTCCGGACCGGTTAGACCGGAATAAAATAAAATTTATATAGAAAAAAAAATCAAATCATAATAATTCCGGTCTTTCCGGTCCAATTCGATCCGGACCGGAAAATACCGGTTCGAGACCGGACCGGACCGGACCGGAAACCGGAATCTTAAAAAATGATGGACCAGAGACCGGACCGGAATTTTTTTTTTTCCGGTTCCGGTCCAGTCGATTCCGGTCCGGACCGGTCCATTTTTCCGGTCCAGACCGGATTATGCCCACCCCTAGTTCCAGTAGGTAAATATTTATCCCTCGTTTATGTTATGATCTCAACTTTGGTATATAGATATTAGTTGTGATTCTTACCCTTTTTAATTGTAATTAGGGCATCCTAGCAAGGCTAAAGGCAAGGACAAGCAAGGTTAAGAAGGCTCTTCATGGGAAGCTAAGGTAGCGACCCATGATTGAAGACCTAGGAAAGCTTAGCTTATTTTTGAATTGTCTTAATTTTGGGATGTATTTTGAGAAATTGGTTTCTAGAACTTTTATAATTTCCTTGTTTGACATGGAAATTTGTTTATCTCCTTTTGTTGACATTGGTTGTAATTGGATTTAGTGACTTGGTTTTCAACCCAAGTCACTCGGTTCGTGGAAACTTTTATTGTTCTAAAACTTGTCTTTATGCACAACTTACATTTTAATAACATAAATTGTATCGACTCAAATTAATCATTATAGAATTATGATGATTGGATCATTATAACAAGTTCAAATGCTAAGAATTTGATTCTCACTTTGGAAGATCAATTGTTAAGTCATAATTTAGTTATTGAACTCAAAGTAGGGTATCTGCCAAACCAATTGGCTACACCACTATAAAGATTGTAAATGACATGAATATGAGTCCACCGCTTTAGCTTATAGAACTAGTCTATCTCAAAGCTAAGATTCGATGTCTTTACAATAAAGTATTTAGTAGATCACTTAAGGTCATGTTGTGATAATTCTACCTCCCTCAGAGTATGAGTACAAAGTTGTTTGTGGCTCATAGGCTCTCTTTAAAGAAAATAGTTGTAGTTTTCTAAAGATAGAGTGGAAGAAAATAAGCCACAACGTAAAACTAGTTAGGAACTAGTGAGAAAACCAAAAGAAAATGTTCTTAGGTTAGACTCAAGACTAAGTGAGGAGACCAAAAGAAAGCGTTCTTAGGTGAAACCTTAGACTTGTTACAAGACCAAAAGAAAATGTTCTTGAAATAATAAGATTATGATCTATGAAGTGGAAGAACCTAGAAATTTTAAAATTCGATTTTATAACATAAGAGACTTATGAAACTAAATGGAATCTATGCAAAAGAATGATGTATTTGGAGTTGTCCAATAATAAATCATTCTATAGACATGAAGATATTTTATTTGGCGTTGTCCAATTATAGTTGCATGGATAGACACGAAGATGTCTGCAAAAGCGAAGTTAATGCGTAACTATGCTTAGATCCATATCATCACTAAAATACATCATAGTAGGTGTGTACAAGATACACAACAAAACCACATGTCCAAATAGAGATTTTGTAACACCCGGAAATGTACCCTATTTTTCTAGTAGAAATATTTTACGAAATCTTTTCAGCAAATTTAAGTTTTAATTTAAAATTTAATGTTTCGAGTCGAATTTAGAATTTCCGAGTTCGTATTTGGAATTTCCGCGAGATTCCATGGGAATCCCGTCTTAAGGCGAGTTTGACTTTTGGTTGACTTTTCCTTACTTATACTCATACTCCTTAACCTATTTTTCCTACACAAACACAAAATCATTTCTTCCTCTTTAAGATATCCCAAACCCTTGCCTCCTTAGCTTTTTCCGATCTTTGATTCATCGTAGCTCCTTCGTTACTCGATAGAATTCACGTAAGTTCGTCTTATTCTTCCCCTCGTAGCTTCCTCTATCTGTATTGGTAATAAAATTATCGTCTTTCTCGCTTTTTAAACTTTCCGTCTTTCTCAAGATGAATTTTAGTCATCTTTTACAATCTATATGTAGGTGGTGACCTCCAAGATCCCGACAAAGACTACTTTCTAATTGAAGAGGAGCTTGACGAGTAGTGAAGACGCTTAAAGGTAACGATGAAGGGTTACTCGATATCATTTACGTGTTTTATGTGATTTCTAGGATAGAAACCATGTTTTGATTATAGTTAGTAAGCTTATGACTTGTATTATTGTTGATGGATGTTGTTTATTGAGTATTTACATGAGTATTGATGAATTAGAATGATAGTCGATAATTATCAAAAGTCGACTTTGATGAAACAAGGCATTTTCTTGTACTGCTGACCTCAGCCGGTCGACCGGCAGCCGGTCAGACCACCGGCTGGGGCAGTGGCTGTATATTGTTGGAGTTTTACGTGATTTTGAAATATGAAGTTGGGCTCAGCCGGTCGACCGGCAGCCGGTCAGACCACCGGCTGAGACCCCCCTTTCTTCCTTTGTTTTTCATATGACCCATTGGTCCCAGCCGGTTGACCGGCAGCCGGTCAGACTGACCGGCTGGGACACACTGCATTTTCAGGTTGGTTTTCGTATTGACTTGTGGCCTGAGCCGGTGGACCGGCAGCCGGTCAGCCTGACCTGCTGGCACCTCCTGGAAAGTCTTGTGATTTTTGTTTACGATTTTCATTTATAATAATTCCGATCGTTCATTTAACGTATAATTTTACGTAGTGACTTATAATATGAATGTGTTGAATATATGATATTTCTTTCGCTTGTATCACATGTTTTGTGACGGTTTTTGCTATGTCCCACTTTGAGTCGGTTTTTACAAATGATACGGTTTGAGCACTATTTTGTCTTGTGCTTTGTACTCTCATTCCCTTGGCTACATTCCCGTTCGTAAGGCTGGAATGTCGGAACGGAGAGGTATCCTACTGCTTAAATGCATGTGTTAGTGGGCATACGACGAAGTTGTTGGGAGTTGAACGCTATGCGTTGTTCGACCCGGCCGTCAAATGTTGTGTACTTGCGAGGTGGTGTTATTTGCATGTAGCGTACCGCTTGTAATGAGGCTTGAGCTCGTTTTCCGCCTCTTTCGTGAATTGATCTACCGAATTTGGGGTACTCGTCATATATATTATAAGACCGAGTCTTGGATGCGAAAAGTTAATCGC
>JAIUZE010021230.1:0-14458 GCA_022085475.1 Heliosperma pusillum | reverse complement strand
AAATATAATCAAATGACAATCCAACATTCCAAACCAACATGGCCAAGGCATTAAAATATAACATTCAATATCAACCATAGTCATCCAAACTTACCCCAAAGACAAATCCCCGACCCAAGTCCCGCGACGGGTCATTTGTCAAATCAGGGCTGACCGGTTTAAACCTAATTTGACCAAACTCATTCGGTCATATTGGCCCAGCTCAGAGTCTTGACTCATTTTGACTCAAATCACACAATTCAACATAATACAATTCATGTGAAAATTATCAACATAAGGAAAAATTATTCCAACTTATAAGCGAACCCATTTCCAACAATTTCTCATAATAATAAAAATTACTAATACACCAAAATATCAACATGTTCAATTGTACAAATGACAAACACAAAGCATCAAACAAAGGCTCAAACACACAACCCGAACAACGGCCAAACCCGGCCACACACATGCCACAAACACACCACAAACACGCCCCCACACACGGCCTGTTTTGGGGCTGTTTTGGGCAGCCCTACTATCTCCTTCCTTTTCCATCCAAAACCCGTCTCAACAATGATACAAAACCATTCCAACAACACACAACCATTATCAATTCAATTCAACACTACAAACATATGAAATAACCATAAAACTAATAAACTTAACAACAATAATTCATATGAGTAAAACCTAACAAATTACTACTCACATAACATCCAACACATAACAAATGTAACATTATATCGTCGAGTAACTCGGAATAGTTACCTTAAGGTAGAAAAACGAAAGTAACCCTTGAGAAAACCCTAAAAACCGCGACTACCCTTCGTCCTCTACTATATATGAGTCTCCTAAGTCGTCTTCATGATCTTCACATATTTAAAACAACAAAAACACAACAATTATCACATAAACCGAAATTATACCCAAAAATAAGCTTAAATCGAAATTAGGGAAACTGGAATTAAAACATACTAGGATGTAGATCTTGAAGAGAGGATTCCGAATATATAAATTTTGCGAAAATCGGACTAGAAACGAAGAAGTTATGCTGAAATTACGATTGTAAGTTTTTTTTTTGATTTTTGATGTTGATAGAACGAAAAAATGAAAATGAAAATGAAACCTAAGGGAGAGGGGAAGGCTGGCTGGTTTCCATAAGGATCATGGGTATTGGGTCTATTTTTTTTTACTCGGTTTTGGTTCGATTTGACGGGAAGTCGAATTATTCGTCAAACGCGATTTCTGACAACGCTAAAGTTTTTAAACACGAGTTTACTAGAAAATAAAGTACCCCAATGCCCTATATCCTAACTCATTTACCCAACGACCGTAAGAAATGGAAAATCCCATTTTTACGACTTTTCTTTAAAATACTCTTTTATTAAAGAAAAAGGTTTAAATATAGTTTAAATTACGTTTAAACATTTCCAAACTAACAAAAATAATTATATTACTTCAAAATAAAATAAAATTATATTTTGTCGAATTATTATTATTTCAATTAAATTAATATTAAATTAAAGTTGATTTAAAATATTATTTTTAAAATATAATAACGGTCCAAATTTACGGGGTGTTACACCCCTATCTCTTTAGACCCCGAACTAGAAAGGACTCTGCGTAGGAAACTAAAGCTCTTCAACGAAATCTCAAAAGCTTCTGATACTTCAAGTTTAGATCGTATTCGTGAGAAATACGCGGATATTCTATCTAATCTCGAAGGAGAAGAAGATCCATTCTCATCTCCATTCTCAAAAACAAATCAACTTTCAACCAACACTCCATCTTCATCTTCACAAAAGAAAATGGTTCGACTTTCGGACCATTCCAAACCAACTGCAGATACACTTCCAAGGGGTATCGCTACACCTCAAATCACTGCCCAAAACTTCGAAATCAATCCTGCCTTCATCAATTTAATAGAAAGAAGTCAATTTGGTGGCAATGCCACAGAAGATCCCAACCTTCATATCCAAAACTTCTGTGATTATTGCTCCACGATTAGACAAACTGGAGTATCCCAAGAGCAGATTAGGGAAATGCTCTTTCCCTTCTCTTTAAGAGGAAAGGCAAAACTCTGGATCAATAGTCTTGACCGAGTTGCCTTAGGAATAGCCGACTGGGATGGTCTAGCTCTTGCTTTCTATCAAAAGTACTTCCCACCAGAACGAACCGCACTCTTACGGAGTCAAATCACTGGATTTCGTCAGAGAGGCGATGAAAGCCTTTACAAGGCATGGGAAAGGTACAAAGAATTACAGAGAGAATGCCCTCATCATGGCCTTGATTCATGGTTCTTAGCTATCACCTTCTACAACGGTTGTTGTGGCGAATCGCGTCGTATCCTCGACTCCGCTAACAATGGTCGTTTCGATCAAATCGATGTAGAAATAGCTAGTACAACTATCGAGTCAATGGCAATCCACGACTCTCAGTATAGCAACTTGTGTGCTATGCCACTCAAAACCGAGCAGGACGATTCAAGTAAAGTAGCACTCCTAGAAGCCCAAATAGCCCTTCTGCAGCAACAAGTAGGAAGCTCTTCCCAATCCAAGGAACATGTTAACGTCACTAACCACGTAGTGGTATGTGAGACATGTGGGGTTGGAGGACATAGTTTTCAAGAATGTATAAATTCGTTAGAACAAGTCAATGCCTATCAAGGATATAGGCAAGACAATGCTTTCTCAAACTTCTATAACGAGAACACAAAAAACCATCCTTTTTTGTCCTACAAAAGCACCAACATTCAAAATCCCCACCAACAAATTCAACAACCATTCACACCACACCAACAAAAGCCTTACAATCCACCTGGTTTTCAAAACCAGAGACCTTCATTTCAACCTAACTTCAATCAACCTTACCAACACCAACCTCAACACCAACCACCCCAAATTCAAAGGCAGCCCAATGACTCAAGCTTGAGCAAAATTGAATCCATGCTTCTCCAAGTTGTTCAAAAACAAGATTCAACGTTTGCTCAACTTCAAAAGAGTGATCAAGCTCAAGATGCTGCCATCAAGATGCTTGAAACTCAAATGGCCCAATTGGCTACCTCTATTACCCAAAGAAAACAAGGCCAACTCCCACCTCATGGTGAGCAACCGAGGGACACCGCTAATGCTATCACCCTTAGGAGTGGTACCACTTATAAGGAACCTCAGCAACCCAAGGAAACAATAGTTGAGCCAACACCAGTAGAGAGCCAAAAATATTCCCAACCATCCACCGCTAAGGAAGCGGAAAACAAAGAAAAGAAGGATGAACCTTTGAAGGAACCCATCAAAATCCAAGTTCCATTTCCCCAACGTTTGAGGAGAAATCATAAGGAAACCCAGTTTAGCAAATTCATGGAAGTAGTCAAAAACCTCCAAGTAACGGTTCCCTTCACTGAATTAATCACTCAAATCCCTTCTTACACGAAATTCATGAAGGATATCTTAACTAAGAAAAGGACTTTAGATGATGTTGAAATCATAGCATTCACAGCTGAATGCAGTGCTCTATTGCAAAATAAGTCCCCTCCTAAGTTAAAGGATCCTGGTAGTTTCTCTATACCTTGCATTATAGGCACCTACACTATTGATAAAGCTTTATGCGATCTAGGTGCTAGTGTAAGCGTCATGCCCTATTCCATCTGCGAAAAATTGAATATGGGAATTCTCAAATGCACTAGTATCACTCTACAAATGGCAGACCGTTCTCTAAAACAACCTATGGGAGTTTTATAAGATGTGCCTGTCAAAGTAGGAAGATTTTTCATTCCAGTCGATTTCATTGTGCTAGACATGGCTGAAGATTCGCAAATCCCTATCATTTTAGGAAGGCCATTCTTAGACACTGCGGGAGCAGTAATCGATGTCAAGAATGGAAAATTGACACTAGAAGTAGGTGATGATAAAGTCACCTATAACTTAAACAGTGAAATGAAAAGCCCTATGCTTGAAGAACCTTGCTGTTTCCTCGATATTGTTGACTCAATTATTGATGAATCTCTATATCCATCAATAATTGAGGATCCTTTAGAAGCAATCTTATTGTTGGAGGATATCTCTGAGAACAACAATTTTGAGATCAGTGAGCTGGAAAAGGACTTGACTGGAAAAGAGATACCGTCTGAAGAAGTTGAAGAGTTCATAAGCTTAATCGATACTCCTGCCAAGGCAGAAGTACATAAACCTGAACTTAAACCTCTTCCCTCAAATCTAAAATATGCCTTTTTAGATGAATCCAAACATTGCCCAGTCATAGTGAGTGCTCTCCTAAATGAAAATCAGTTAACCTCACTATTGACTGTCTTGAAAAAGCATAAAAAGGCAATAGGTTATAAACTTGAAGATCTTACTGGCATAAGCCCCGACTTTTCCATGCATAGAATCAATCTAGAAGAAGGCCAAAAACCTTGTGTTCAAGGTCAACGCCGTCTTAATCCCAACATGCAAGAAGTAGTTAAAGCTGAAGTTATGAAATTGCAAGATGCTGGCATAATCTATGCAATCTCTGACTCGAAATAGGTTAGCCCTGTTCAAGTTGTTCCCATGAAAGGAGGAACAACAGTAGTCAAAAATGAGAAAAATGAGCTCATCCCCACAAGGATTGTGACGGGATGGCGTATGTGTATTGACTACAGGAAGTTGAATCAATCAACTAGAAATGATCACTATCCTCTGACCTTCGATGATCAAATGCTAGAGAGGTTAGCTTGCCACAAATATTTCTGTTATCTAGATGGTTACTCAGGATTTTTCCAAATTCCTATCCACCTTGAGGACCAAGAGAAAACCACCTTCACCTGTCCCTATGGTACTTTCGCTTATCGCCGAATGTCATTTGGCCTGTGTAATGCACCTGCCACTTTCCAACGTTGCATGACTAGTATCTTTTCAGATTTTGTTGAAACTATCATGGAAGTATTCATGGACGACTTTAGCGTCTATGGCATTTCCTTTGATAATTGTTTGACAAATCTATCCAGAGTACTAAAACCCACCACATAAACACTTCCAAGGGGTATTGCTACACCCCAAATCACAGCCCAAAACTTTGAAATCAAACCTGCCTTCATTAACCTTATAGAAAGAAGCCAATTTAGTGGCAATACCAAAGAAGATCCCAACCTTCACATCCAAAACTTCTGTGACTATTGCTCAACTATTAGACAAACTGGAGTCACCCAAGGGCAAATTAGAGAAATGCTCTTCTCATTTTCTTTGAGGGGTAAGGCAAAGTTGTGGATACATAGCCTTGATAAGGTTACATTAGGTATCACCGATTGGGAGAGTTTAGCTCTTGCCTTCTACCAAAAGTACTTTCCTCCAGAAAAGACCGCTTTGTTGAGAAGTCAAATCACTGGGTTCCGACAAGGGGATGATGAGAGCCTATATGAAGCTTGGGAGAGGTACAAGGACTTGCAAAGGGAGTGTCCTCATCATGGGATAGATCCATGGCTCCTTGCCATCACATTCTATAATGGGTGTTATATAGAGTCCCGTCGTATCTTGGATTCTGCTAACAATGGAAGATTTGATCAAATTAATGTTGAAATTGCTCACACTACCATTGAATCCATGGCAATTCAAGATTCTCAATATAGAAATTCCCGCTCCATACCATTGAAATCTAAGCAAGAGGACCCCACTTTGACACTTTTACAAGCTCAAGTATTCCTTCTCACACAAAAGCTAGAACAATTTCAATCCTCTACATTTCAACAAAGTGACAATGGTGTAAGTAAACTTGAAGCCATGATGCTGCAATTGGCTCAAAGGCAAGACACCATGATAGCTCAATTCCAAGAGAGCGATCAAGCTAAGGATGCCGCCATCAAATTGTTGGAAGCTAAAATTTCCCAATATGCCTCTTCTAGTACCCACCAAAAGCAAGGGCAGCTGCCTTCACGAAACTGTAAATGCCATTTCCTCGAGAAGTGGTAAGCATAATGATGAGCCCGTGGTTGTTGATGTTGAAGCTGAGGTGCCTATGTCAAAGGGGAAAGAGCCCGAGATTCCTATTGAGATCAAAGTCCCATTTCCCCAAAGATTAGCCAAGCACAAGAAGGAGGAAAAGTATGGTAAGTTTCTTGACGTCGTCAAGAATTTAAAGGTAACAGTCCCTTTCATTGAATTGCTTTCCCAAGTTCCTTCTTATTCCAAGTTTATGAAGGAAGTCCTAAAAAAGAAGAGATCCTTCAATGAGATTAAGACCGTAGCTTTCACTGAAGAGTGTAGTGCACTCTTCCAAAATAAGTCTCCACCAAAACTTAAGGACCCTGGTAGTTACGTGGACAACCCTCGCGAATGCGGAAAGATAAAACATACAAGCATGTGAAAAGATATGCGGAAATACGGTATTTTAAAAACTTTTAAACATGCATTGTAAATAAAACGAGGAGTGTCAAATATTACAAACTAAACGCGGAAATACAACAGAGAGACGGGGTCTCTTCAAATGTTAGCAAAGAACAAGTGTTTAACAAAAACTAGCTACTATCGTCTAGAGGTGAACTTCCAGGGACAACGCCCGCTAGCTCACACCCGAACCCAAAAAAGTCACATCCAAAAATCATCCAAGCAGGAAACCTGTTCATCCATGAAAAACATGAATGCCACAGTCAGTGGGGAGTAACTCCGGGTTCTCCCAGCCATATTACATCAAACGTACATATAAGGTAATACGAAAGTAAAGCATGCATACATACAGATATACATGAGAGTTGCGATAAGATTAGATAGGCAATTCTATAGAAAATGATAAGATCATGTGGAAATCAAATCCGTAACCATCATATTATTCAAAGACTCGGAATAGACACTCTTAGGCAATCGAATACGCTCACTAGGGCTTGCATCTCACCGTTAGCGGTATAAGATTGATAAGATTGAGACTCGACAGACAAACCAGTCAAGTCATGCGATGATCACAAAGAATCCAACATATTATCATCCAAACACGAACCAAGACAATGACGGTGTCCAATCATGCAATGACCATGAACAAGATCATGAAATCACGCATTCAAAGAACGACACAAGACGACAATCTCACGGTAAATGAAACGCACTAGCATCGTGTCCCAGCAAGAATGATTTAAAAGGCATCCACGGGATAAAGCATTTCCCTGAACTCATACACGATGCTACATTTCGTATATGTAGACTAATTTCCTCCTGTTAGCACGACGATAATAAATATCCGGTCCTAGTCTAAACCTGGCCAGGATCTCGGAATATAACGTGTTCCGATTCGACATGCGATAAACGTTTCGCATCTCAAGACTTCGGGCTTACAATATATATGCCGAGTACCCACATTCTCGGTAGATCAATTCACGCAAGAGGCGGAAAACGAGCTCAAGCCTCATAACATGCGGTACGCTACATGCAAATAACACCACCTCGCAAGTACACAACATTTGACGGCCGGGTCGATCAACGCATAGCGTTCAACTCCCAACAACGTCGTCATATGCCCACTAACACATGCATTTAAGCAGTAGGATACCTCGCCGTTCCGACATTCCAGCCTTACGAACGGAAAGGTAGCCAAGGGAATGAGAATACAAAGCACAAGACAAAACCGTGCTCAAACCGTAACATATATGAAAAACCGACTCAAAGTGGAACATATCGAAAACCGTCACAAAACATGAGATACATGCGAAAGAAATATCATATAACCGAAGCATGAATATTATAAGACCTTACGTAAAATTTCACGGTAAACCGATCATGCGAACTATTATAAATCACGAGTTTTTGAAAATAAAGGAAATGCATACAGCCGTGTTCCAGGCCGGGCAACAGACCGGCGGCCGGTGGGCCGGCTCAGAACACAGGCAAAATCCCAAAAACAGAGAAAAGGGGTCTGGGCCGGTCAGTCGACCGGCGGCCGGTCGACCGGCACAGAACATCACAACAAAACCAACACTTCAACCCTGATGTGTTCCAGGCCGGTGGGTTGACCGGTGGCCGGTTGGCCGGCCTGGAGCACCATATCATGCAAAAACCAAAATTTCCAAATGAGTTTCTGATGTGTTCCCCGCCGGTGGTCAGACCGGCGGCCGGTCGACCGGCTGGGAGCACTTCTTCACCCGAGAGCTTCCAAAACTCAACCAAATCATTTCCAAATCATTTCAATTCTCATATATACTTCAAATAATCATCAACAATCAATATATATCATCCATATTCATCATATAACATCATTTACTAATCATAGCATGGATGCTAATCTTCCTACTCGTAATCTAATACGATTCTCTAGCATATAAACATATAAAACACGTAAGTAATACCGAGTAACCCTTCACCGTTACCTTTGAGCGTCTCTAATGATCGTCAAGCTCCTCTTCTATAAGGAAATAGTCTTTGTCGGGATCTTGGAGGTCGCCACCTACAATTAGATCGTAAAAAGATGAATAAAGTTCATCTTGAGAAAGACGGAAAGTTTGAAAAGCGAGAAAGACGATGATTTTAACATCTACGCGGATAGAGGAAGGTACGGGAGTAAGAATAAGATAAACTTACGTAAATTCTATCGAGCAACGAAGAAGTTATGCGAATTATGAAATCGAAATCAAAGAGGGAAATTGATTTCTTAAGGAAGAAGAAAACTAGGTTTGATTTTGTGTTTAATGAGATTTTAGGTTAAGGAGGGAGTGTGTTGTGAGTTGTGTAGAGAAAAAGTCAAACACGATTTCCAAAGTCCAGAAAGTCAAACTAGACTGAAGACGACATTTTCATGAAATCTCGCAGAAATTCCAAATACGAACTCGGAAATTCAAAATTCGACTCGGAACTTAAAAAGATAATTTAAAACTTAAAATTACTGAAAAGTATCCGTAAAATATTTCTACTAGAAAAATAGGGTACATTTCCGGGTGTTACAATCACCCCACCTTTTTAAAAAGTTTCGTCCTCGAAACTTGAGGAAAAATAAAAATTTACCTTACTCGAAAAGACTCGGATATTTACTACGCATAGAAGCTTCGGTTTCCCAAGTCTCTTCTTCGACATTAGCACTTCTCCACAAAATTTTCACCAAAGGAACTACTTTACTTCTCAACTTCCTATCCTTACGATCAAGGATACGGATCGGCTTCTCTTCAAAGGATAAATTCGGTTCAAGCTCGGGCAATTCCTTTTGAAATACATGGCTTGGATCACTAACATACTTTCTCAATTGAGAAACATGAAAAACATCATGAACCTTAGCCAAATTCGGCGGCAAATCCAACTTATAAGCAACGGCACCAATCCTTTCCACATTATCAAAGGGTCCAATGTATTTAGGGCTCAATTTACCCTTAACACCAAACCTTTTAACACCCTTCATAGGAGACACCTTCAAGAACACTTTATCACCAACTTCAAACTCTAACGGCCTTCTTCGGATATCGGCATAAGACTTTTGACGGTCTTGAGCGGCTTTCATTCTATCACGAATGACCTTCACATTATCAATGGTCTCAACAAGAACATCGGGGCCTAAATCACGATTGTCACTCAATGGATTCCAACATATAGGACTCCGACATTTCCTTCCATAAAGAGCTTCATATGGAGCCATCTTGATAGATGCATGATAGCTATTGTTGTAAGAAAACTCCACCAACGGTAAACTCTTTTCCCAACTAGACTGAAAGTCAAGAGCACAAGCCCTAAGCAATCTTCTAAAGTCTGAATAGTCCTCTCAGTCTGACCATCCGTAGCGGCATGAAAGCAGTACTCATCAACAACTTACTACCCATGGCCTCTTGCAAAGCTTTCCAAAATCTCGAACAGAATCTCGGATCTCGGTCGGATATAATCTCCAATGGAACTCCATGGTATCTCACAATTTCATCCACATAAGCCTTTGCTAAACGATCCAAATTCCAAGTTTCTTTGATCGGAATAAATCTAGCACACTTGGTCAATCGATCAACAACAACCCAAACTGCATCTTTACCACCAACGGTCTTCGGCAAAGCCATAACAAAATCCATGGAAATAGATTCCCATTTCCATAGCGGAACATCTAACGGTTGTAGCAATCCACCGGGTCTCTTGTGTTCAATCTTCACTTGTTGGCAAGTCAAACATCTTCCAACATAAGAAACAACATCACCCTTCAAGTTCGGCCACCAAAACTGTAGCTTCAAATCCTTGTACATCTTATCACCACCGGGGTGAATAAAATAAGGGGAAAGATGAGCTTCATCAAGAACTCGCTTCCTCAAATTAAGAGCATTAGGAACAAATAAACGACCATGGAAACGAAGAGCACCTTCATTATCAAACTTGAAATCTTTACCTTTACCTTCAAGAATCTTGGCTTGGATAGACTTGTAGGTAAGATCATCAACTTGGCTTTCACGGATTTCACGGAGAAACACAGGCTCGGCAATCATAGCACCAATATGAACAAATCCACGCTCTACAAATTCCAAACTCAATCTTCGAAACTCGGCACAAAGATCAACAGGTAAAACATGCAAAGCATTCAAAGCATGAGAAGCTTTCCTACTAAGAGCATCTGCAACCACATTCGCCTTCCCTTCATGATACAATAACTCAAAATCATAATCGTTCACCACTTCCAACCATCTTCTTTGCCTCATATTCAACTCTTTTTGAGTAAATATGTACTTCAAACTCTTGTGATCGGTGAAGATACGACAATGAACTCCAATTAAATAATGCCTCCATACTTTCAAAGCATGAACAACAGCGGCCAATTCTAGATCATGAGTAGGATAGTTCACTTCATGAACTCTCAATTGTCTTGAAGCATAAGCCACCACTTTCCTGTTCTGCATGAGAACACAACCTAATCCCATCTTTGAAGCATCACAATAGACATCAAAGTCTACTCCATCTTCGGGCAAAGTCAACACCGGAGCGGTAGTTAACCTCTTCTTTAATTCTTGAAACGCATTTTCACAAGCTTCATTCCATAGGAATTTGGTTTCCTTCTTCAACAATTGGGTCATAGGTCTAGCAAGCTTAGAGAAGTCCTTGACAAATCTTCGATAATAACCAGCTAAACCAAGGAAACTTCTAATCTCTCTTATATCAGTCGGACTCTTCCAATCAACAACGGCCTCAATTTTGGAAGGATCCACCATTACACCTTCTTTTGAAATCACATGCCCAAGAAAGGACACTTTAGGTAACCAGAACTCACACTTAGAGAACTTAGCATACCACTTCTGTCGACGTAGAACACCCAAAATAATCCTCAAATGAATAGCATGCTCTTCTTCAGACTTGGAGAAAATAAGAATATCATCTATGAATACCACCACACACTTGTCAAGATATTCACTAAATGTGCGGTTCATTTGATCCATAAAGATAGCAGGAGCATTCGTCAATCCAAAAGGCATTACCTTGAATTCATAATGGCCATACCTCGTACTGAAAGCGGTCTTTGGAATATCAACTTCTCTAACCGGAATCTGATGATAACCCGATCTCAAATCAATCTTCGAAAATGTAGAAGCACCCTTTAACTGATCAAATAAATCTTCAATTCTAGGTAAAGGATACCTATTCTTGATTGTAATCCGATTCAATTCACGATAATCGATACACAACCTCATAGAACCATCCTTCTTCTTCACAAAAAGAACAGGAGCACCCCACGGAGAGCACTTGGTCGAATAAAGCCCTTTTCAATCATATCATCCAACTGCTTTCTTAACTCTCTCAATTCAGAAGGAGCCATACGATAAGGAGCTTTGGCAATTGGACCAGAACCAGGGACAAGATCAATAGAGAATTCGACATCCCTCTCGGGAGGAATCCCGGGCAAATCTTCTGGAAATACATCAATGAACTCTCGAACAATAGGCACATCTTCAATACTTGGCAAAGAGGTATTTGAAGAAGTCACAACACACAAGAATGCTTTGTAACCTTTTCTAACCATACTTACCAACTTCAAAGCGGAAATGAAAGACACACCTTTACGGGGATGAGATCCCTTATAGGTTATTCTAACACCTAAAGGACTCTTTAAAAAGATCTTTTGATCGCGACACTCGAACCTAGCATGATACATAGCTAACCAATCGATACCTAATATAATATCAAACTCTCCTAAAGGAAACTTAAGGAGATTCGCGGGAAAGATAGAACCCAAAATAGATATAGGTACATTTGGATAAAGGGTTGAACAAGAGATAATATCTCCGGATGGTAAGGATATGGGAGTATCCTCACTAGATGTAGGCTTGATAGATAATTTACTAGCATAAGGTGATGACACAAAAGACATTGAAGCACCGGTATCAAATAAAATAAGACACGGTTGCTCTAAAATTGAGAACATACCCGTAATAATCTCAGGATGAGCATCGGCTTCGGCACGGCTCATGACAAAGATTGAACCCTTAGGCTTAGGAGGAGGGGGCAACTTTCGATCGGGGCAATCCTCGTAACGATGACCACCCTTTTGACAAAAGAAGCACACATAAGGTCGGTTGGAACAAGTTCTACCGGGATGTAGAGGAAGTCTACACCGGTTGCAAAAATGACCTTGCGGTTGAGCTTGAGGAGCATACGGCTTATGAACCACATTTGACGTAGCTCTAGGAATAAAAGAAGAAGGATTCCTTGTATTGGCATTGGAAGAAGGATTAAACCTCCTCTTGTTAGCATAGGAATTAGAGGAAGACGGAATAAATGGCCTCTTCCCAAAGGCATTCGGCCTAGGAGCATAAGAAGGAGAGGGATTGTTCATTAAAGCTTCATCCCTTATAGCCTTCATTGAATTTTCAGCCCACAAGGCATCGTCGTAGAGATCTCCAAAGGATGCGGTACCCCTTCTCACTTTACTTTGGAGAACGGCATTCAACTTATTACGATAATAGAATGCACGGTCTTCATCATCACGAATAAGCCTTGGCGCGAAATGAGCGAGCTTATTAAACTCCGTCGTAAAAGCTTGAGCCGATAGGTTGCCTTGCTTAAAATCTATGAACTCCTTGAGCCTTTGTTGTTTAAGCTCTTTGGGATAAAACCTACCCTCCACAAGAGCCTTAAAGCAAGCCCAGTTGAAGTTCTCTTCAAGAGTTGCGGTGGCACTTGTGATAGCCCACCAGTTGTCGGCTTCCCGCACTAGAAAGTGCTTTGCAATCCTCACTTTATCCTCTTCCCGGACTTGGTAACGATCAAACTGCTTTTCCATCTCCCGGAACCAATCGGATAGCTCCGTAGGATCCGGTTCACCACCATAAGGCACGATCTTACTCCTTGCAATTTGACCCGCCACCCATGCATAACCACCTTGTTGGTTGTCCTCCCTTCTAGGAGGAACTTGGTTGGCATTAGCGAGAGCGGCATCTTGCTGATTCTTCAGCACTTGAGCAAGAGCCTCCATCATAATATTATCAGCTGAACGCGGTCTAACCATCTTCATAAGAACAAAAACAATTTAAGTTACTCCTATCAATTAGCATAAACAAATAGACTACCAAGTAAAGTCCTTAACCTCTACCCAATCTCTCATTTATTATTTCAAGGTCAAGTAGTTTAAGTTAGGGTTCACGTGTGTGCGTCGGGAGCGGTAAAGCTCTGATACCAACTGTGACAACCCTCGCGAATGCGGAAAGATAAAACATACAAGCATGTGAAAAGATATGCGGAAATACGGTATTTTAAAAACTTTTATACATGCATTGTAAATAAAACGAGAGGTGTCAAATATTACAAACTAAAAACGGAATATACAATAAAGAGACGGGGGCTCTTCAAATGTTAGCAAAGAACAAGTGTTTAATAAAAACTAGCTACTATCGTCTAGAGGTGAACTTCCAGGGACAACGCCCGCTAGCTCACACCCGAACCCCAAAATGTCACATCCAAAAATCATCCCAAGCAGGAAACCTGTTCATCCATGAAAAACATGAATGCCACAGTCAGTGGGGAGTAACTCCGGGTTCTCCCAGCCATATTACATCAAACGTACACATAAGGTAATACGAAAGTAAAGCATGCATATATATATATACATGTGAGTTGCGATAAGATTAGATAGGCAATTCTATAGAAAATGATAAGATCATGTAGAAATCAAATCCGTAACCATCATGTTATTCCAAGACTCGGGAAAGACACTCTTAGGCAATCGAATACGCTCACTAAGGCTTGCATCTCACCGTTAGCGGTATAAGATTGATAAGATTGAGACTCGACAGACAAACCACGTCAAGTCATGCGATGATCACATTAAATCCAACATATTATCATCCATTCACGAACCAAGACCATGACGGTGTCCAATCATGCAATGACCATGAACAAGATCATGAAATCACGCATTCAAAGCACGACACAAGACGACAATCTCACGGTAAATGAAACGCACTAGCATCGTGTCCCAGCAAGAATGATTTAAAAGGCATCCACGGGATAAAGCATTTCCCTGAACTCAGACACGATGCTACATTTCGTATATGTAGACTAATTTCCTCCTGGTAGCACGA
>JAIUZE010021227.1:0-11782 GCA_022085475.1 Heliosperma pusillum | reverse complement strand
CGAAGGAGAATCTGGCAATAATCCAGGAAAAAAGCTTGAATGCCTTTCTTCTCAGTGTGCAATTAAGAATTTTGATCCCTGATCTCATGCAAAATCTTCTGATTTCTCCTAGCTTTGACTACTCCATGAAAGCAAGCACTTTTAATGTCACCCTCAGTGATCCATTGAGCTTTTGCCTTCTATTTAAGGTAATCCATCTTCGCCTGATGTAACCATTTAGCTTTTTGATTAGTCACACTAAGTCATGACCTTGTCTGCAGTATTCTAAAAGTCCGAGAAGTGACTTCTGTTAAGCTCCTTTAAATTAGGTTTTAAGGCCTTCAATTTTTTACCACCATGTACATATTAGTTCCCTCATACTGACCAGACCTCAGTGACCTTGGAATGGAATTGGGGGCATCACTCCACATTTTAAAATACTTGAATGGTCAATTCTTGTTTTTGTCTTTGTTTACCATGTAGACCACACAAAGGTTATGATCAAACATCCCATCAGGTAAGAACATGGCCATCCATTGTGGGAATGTAATCATCCAATCAGAATTAACAACAAATCTATCTAGTCTGCTATATTTCCTGGTTTCAGGAGGTTGTTTATTATTCCAGGCATAGTATGCCCCTAATGCTTGGCTGTCAACCAAATGGAAGGTATCTAAGCAATCTTGAAAAGGCTCTTATTCTGTATTACTCACATTGCCCCCCATTCTCTCATGGTCAAACAACACACAATTAAAATCACCACCAACTGCCCAAGGTCCAGTAATTCCTCAAGCAATCCTTTTGAGGTGTTGCCAAAGAGGTTCCCTGTCAGACACCCCATTGAAAGCATAAACAATTGTATACCATAATGAAACCTTACTAGCTTTATCAGTTATGTGCATGTTAATATATTGGGCATCATATTCTAATAACTGCATGTCCACAAGATGAGATTGCAAACAAGCCAAATTCCGCCTCCCTTATGATGAGCATTATTAAAAGTAAGACAACAGTCTTTGAAGACATTATTTGTAACACCCGCAAATGTACCCTATTTTTATAGTAAAAATATTATACAGATACTTTTCAGCGAAATTTAGTTTTAGTTTAGAATTAAATCTTTCCGTGTCTAATTTAGAATTTCCGAGTTCATATTTGGACTTTACGCGAGATTTTGAGTTAGTTACGTCTTAAGACGTTTTTGGGCTTTTCCCATATGTTTTTCACTTACTCCTTCATATACTCCCTTAACCCTAACTCACCCTCACATTCAATCTTCTTCTTCCTCACCAAGTTTGTCTTATTCTTTCCCTCTCATCGTCCTCTATCTTAGTTGGTAATAAAATTACCGTCTTTCTCGCTTTTCAATTTATCCGTCTTTCTCAAAGGTGAATTATATTCATCTTTTATTATCTAATTGTAGGTGGTGACCTCCAAGACCCCGACAAAGACTACTTCTTGATAGAAGAGGACATCGACGAGCATTGAAGACGCGAAAAGGTTACGGTGAAGGGTTACTCGATATCATTACGTGTTTTAATGTGTTTTCTATGTTAGTAAACGGAATTAGGATAGGATGATGAGTCCTAGGATTTGTGTTGTTGATAATGGTTGTTGTTAGTTGATAATTGTTAATGAGTATAGATGATTGACGATGATAGATGATTTATATGATTGATAGTTGTTATTGATTTTAAAGATTAAGGTGGAGAATGGCTGTCTGTTGCATTTATTGACATAGGTCCACATACATCAGTATGTATGAGTCCTAATAGGTCACTAGCGCGCATTCCAACACCTTTGAAGGAAATTCGAGTCATTTTACCGATAAGACATGATTCACACGTGCCAAATGATTCGTAATCAAATGGGGAGATAGTCCCATTGTCAATGAGCTTCTTTACACGTTTCTCATTTATGTGTCCCATACGACAGTGCCATAGGTAAGTTTGATCTTTGTCACCAACCTTTAATTTCTTATTATTCACATGCAATATGTCTATGGTTTGATCTAAGATATAAATTCCATTCATGGAAACTGCTTTGCCATAAATCATTTCTTTAAAATAGAAAATACAGCTATTGTCTTTTGATGAAAATGAAAAACCGTCTTTATCTAGTACGGAAACAGAAATAATGTTCTTAGATAAACTGGGTACAAACTAACAGTTATATAAATATACCTCAAAACCACTCGGGAGTTGGATTACATATGTTCCCACTGAAACTGCAGCAACTCTTGCTCCATTCCCCACTCGCAGGTCCACATCACCCTTAGCGAGAGGTGTGATGTTTCTTAGGCCCTGCAAATGATAACACAGAAGAGAACCACAACCTGTATCAAGTACCCAAGTTCCGAAACTTGCATGGTTAACACTACAAAATAAAGTTCGAGTTGCGACGGATTATTCCGTCGCTAGATAGGGAATTTCCGTCGCTAAAGACTGATTTGCGACGGATTTGCGACGGATAGTGTCCGTCGCTTATTTTCGTCGCAAACAGTAGTAATTGCGACGGATTATTCCGTCGCAGAGATTTGCGACGGATAGTCAAGCCTTTGCGACGGAGTCGCCGTCGCAAAAGTTGACTGATTTGAATTGGGGTCAAACAGAAAGTCAACTGTTGCGACGGAATTTCCGTCGCAAAGTGTTAACATTCCGTCGCAAAAGTTGACTGAATGTTTGACAAGTCAAACATAAAATCAACGTTTGCGACGGAAATTCCGTCGCAACAGTTTGACTTTCCGTCGCAAGTATTGACTTTGTGTTTGACTTGGCTGTAAGTCAGTCAATGTTTGCGACGGAATTTCCGTCGCAATAAAGCCTGTATTTTCCAGCATCCGCCTGTTTCCTGCATCCCCTTATACGCGTTAAAACGACAAAAAACCTGCAAATTACAGAAGTTTTCCAGCAGTTACGCGTCCAACAAAGTTACTAATTTAACACAAAACCAAACAAAGTTTTGATTTTATATCATGAAAGTAATTAAAGTCTTACAAATAAAAGGTTCAAAGTACCAAATAGTTAACTAATCACTCAAGTCAGTGGAGTGATTGGAGGGAAAGGAGGGAAAGGGGTGAATGGGTTGGACCTAGCATTATCGCCCCTATCATCATCAAAGTCGTCTCGACCCTGGTTAGGACCTCCAGTTCTGCAGTTTTGAGTAGAATTTCTTGCAACCTGACTCAAGTACTCTTCTATAGCTGCAATCCTTTTAGCCTGCTCGTCGCGCTCTTGTCTAAGTGCAGCATTCTCCTTTGACAGCTTAGTAGCGAAACTTGGGGTGCCCTGAGTCGGGTTTGAGGTAGCAACAGGGTGCCTATGATGGTCAAACAAATGCTTCGCCGCTGGTCCCAATCCGTAGCATCTTCCTTTCTCGTCAAATCCAGTCTCCTCATAATAGATCTCATTATCGTCGATGTTTTCGACTCCTTGAGTTTGAAGCTCAGACTTCTTTGATATGATCTTATTCTGCATCACAAACAAGTTCAGAATTAGTAATTGTCATTTAAATTAAGTAGTTAATGTAATTAAATATATAAATGACAAATTAAACATAAATCACTTAACAAAAAAATGCATAACTTACATAGAGTTGAGCTGGTTTTTTTGATAACCATCCACGGAACGGGTGCTTCTTTGTCTTCTCTAAGACTTGCACCGCATTTGGGATACCAGTTGAAGATTTATCGACCTACAATTTAAATACTTGTTAGTATAACATATATATAAGTATTAATTTATAATTAGATAAATAAATAAAAAATGAAAGAAGTTTTAGATTTACCATTTCGTCCATGATTCTCAAGGTGTTTTTTCTACCCATAATGTGAGTAGGCAAAGCCTTTCCCTTCTCTTCACATCCCGATCTACGATTAGCCGCGCCAGATTGAGATCTCACAACGAAACCAGGATCTTCGACAGGCCTATTCTTAAGCTTTCTAAACAAGTCCAAAGGAATCCAACTCGGCCTGTGCTCCTCGTCTTTCTGCGAGGCTCGGTAGATCATATGACGTAAACGGGTCTTCATGGCGTCTTCCCAAGATTTCCTTACCATATCTGTATGGCGAGGATCGAAAGAAACCTTTTGCTGTCATGATTAAAAACATAAAGTTAGGAAAATATTAAGTGAATAAATAAAAAAATAAAAAATCAATAACAAAGATAAATTGAGAAAAACAAATTTAAATAGATATAATTATAATATTTTAAATAATTATACCTCAAACCAGTTCCACCAAGACGACCGCAAATTATTTGACGCCTCTTTCCAACATGGCGCATGCTCCTTGTACCCGCAGATTATGGTCTCCGAGATCAGTTTAACCACATCTGCGTCACTGAACCTGAAATTAATAATCATAGTTAAATACATACATTATATATAAATATTATGATTTTTGAATAATCATAATTATGATTAAACAATTAAAGTAAAAGTGAACTAGTCTTACCATACACCTGTTTCCTCATCCGGATCGAGGCGGACTCTGCGAGTAGTAGTCTCCACCAGTGGCGGTGGCACGTTCCTGTCATTCACTCGTTCATTCTCATCCTCCTGCCCTCTGTTTCCTACATTACTAGTACTACCTCTTCTTCGTCCTCCCGCCATATAGAGAAAAACTAAACTATTCAAAGTTGTCATGAATTAACAAACATGTATGTACAATTAAATGACAAGAAACTATATATTGGTATTAATAAATAATAAAAACTATAAATTGTTTTACAAACGACCACACATATAGAAAAAGTAGTTTCAACTAATATAAGAATTAGAAATAATCTTATTCATCATCACTACTTAAATATTGGTTTTCGGAAATGTTGTATTTAAAAAGGGAGTCTATAAAATCGTCTTCTTCCTCTTTATCTTCCTCTTTATCTTCCTCTTTATCTTCTGCTCCGTCTTCCTTCCGCTTCTGCTCATCCTCCTTCTCCTCCTCTTCTACCTTCTCCTCATTATTGTCCTCTACTTGAGCTTCTTCTTCCTCCTCCTCTATAATTTCATTATCATCTGCCACTTCAATTATTGATAGTAGTGTCTCACTACTAATAACATCTTCTTGAAACGCAGATTCGACAATAGGTGCATCAACATGCGATCTGGCTTTAGTTTTGAATACTGCTGACCACTTATCTTTATCTCTTTTGATATTTGGATATGAAGTATAATAAACTTGTTCAACTTGATAAGCCAACACAAATGGATCATATTTCGGAAATTTTCTGCTTCGATTAACATCCACAAGTTTATAATCCTTATGTATTTGCATTCCTTTTTCAGAATTATCTATCCAATCACATTTGAATAAAATAACATTATATGTGCTTTTTTCGCCTGTGTACGACAATTCAACAACTTCGTTGAGTGTTCCATAGTAGTCAGCTCCCTCAGTCGAACTTACACATACTCCATTATTAAGTGTAGATTTTTCCAAATCTAACCCATCTTTGAAAGTGCGAAATTTGTATCCGTTAATGAAATAACGTTTCCATGTTCGCACCCTTTTCGAAGGACCTTGTGCTAAGGCTATGAGAACTGGATCTTTTAAGTTGTTTACCTATCATTGTTAAATTATTAACATATTATAATACCTTCAGGTATTAAAAAAAAATTGAAAAAAAAGAGTAATCTGGTGTTAGTATGTAGTATGTACTTACTTGTCCTCTAAACCATTGGGGAAATCTTGTGTCAAATTTGTTCCAAATATCCTCGGCTGTGAGAAATTGGGGATATTCTGTTTTGATATAATTTTCAAACATCCTATATATTCATTATAAAAAATGTCGAATTAAGTAATAGTTTTTACATGCATATTATTATAATTAATTATTAATAATTAAAGTTTCAAAGGACGATTTTTTTACTTACACTTCGTTATGCTTCAATTCTTCTAAATCACAGTTAGATAAAACATATAAGTGTGCACGCTCATATTCGTTGTCTTCTAAAAATCTTTCACGACACTTTCCAGAACAAATTCCCCCGTGATCTTGAAAAATCTCGGGTAAAGTAGAATACGTAGGCTCTTTCGAGCGTACGTCGAGCTACTTGGCTTTTGTGTCCACGTTCTCTTCAAAATAAAAGGAACAGAAATTGGCAATTTCTTCAAGCAAATACGCGTTGCATATAGAACCTTCAACACGCGCTTTATTTCCAATCTTTTTTTTCAAATGATTTAAGAACCTATAAAAAACTTGGATAAGTAGATAGACTGAAATAATTAAAGTAAAAATTGGATAATTGTGGAATTAATTACCTCTCAAAAGGATACATCCACCTATATTGCACTGGACCACCCATTTTCAGTTCATACGGCAAATGAATTGGTAAATGCTCCATTGAGTTAAAAAAAGATGGTGGAAATATCTTCTCTAACTTGCAAATGATTTCGGCAATGTTGTTCTCGAGAGTAGTTATTTTTTCAACTTGTATCGATGAAGTACACAAATCTCTGAAAAATTGGCTAAGCTCAGTTATAGCATTCCACTCATTCTTCGGAAGAAGGTGCCTTAAAGCCACTGGAAGTAAACGCTCCATAAACACGTGACAATCATGACTTTTCAATCCATGTAGTTTCAACTCGTGTTTATCAACACATCTACTCAGATCTGAAGCATAACCGTCCGGAAATCTCAAATTGGATATCCAATCACACAACACCTTCTTTTGTTCTTTATTCAAAATGAATGAATCCATTTTTCGCTGTTTAGAACAAACGGTCAACATGTCCTCTTGTGCTTGTGGGGTAAACTTTGTCTTGTTTTTCACATTCATCACCGTGTGAATCAGTTGCTCGAAAACGTTTTTCTCGATATGCATTACATCAAGGTTATGACGAATTAATAGTGTTCTCCAATAAGGAAGTTCCCAAAAAATGCTTTGTTTCCACCACCCAACTCGAGAAACTTTTAACGAGTCCAATTCAGCTTTACTTGCATCCACAACTTTGGGAAAATGCTTCACACAATCCCACACTTCTTCACCCGTTAATCTCGTAGCAGCAAAATCTTTCTCAACTCGTCCTTTTCGAAAATTAACTTTATCTTTGCGGAAAACATGATCAGGTTGTAAAAACTGTCTATGACAATCAAACCAACTCCATTTTTTACTTTTATAAAGCCAAAACGACTTAGTCTCCTTCTCCATACAATATGGACACGCATGTTCACCAGCAGTTGACCAACCCGATAACATGCCGTAAGCAGGAAAGTCATTGATAGTCCATAATAGTACGGCTCTAAGATCAAAGTTCTGCTTTCTAGAGACGTCGTATGTGTACAACCCTGTCTCCCACAACTGCTTCAACTCGCGAATTACGGTTGTAAATAAACGTCAAGAAATTTTTTGGGACTGTTCGGACCGGGTATAAGTAATGATAGAAACATAAACTGTCTTTTCATACATAGCCAGGGTGGTAAATTGTATGGAGTTAGCATTACCGGCCAGCAGGAGTACGACTTTCCGTATTGACCGAAAGGTGCGAAACCATCAGTACAAAGACCAAGTCGAACATTTCGAGGCTCACTTGCAAAAGAAGGATGAATGCGATCAAAATGTTTCCAAGCCTCGCCGTCACTTGGATGAGACATTATCCCGCTGACACGTGGATTTTCATGATGCCACCGCATCTCTGCCGCAATTAGTTTTGTGGCATAAAGTCGTTGCAAACGCGGTCCTATTGGGAAATAAGTTAAAATATTTTTCCCAACCCTTTTGCCATTTGCATTCTTTTGTTTTTTATATCGATCTTTACCACATTTTCTACACTTATCGAGAAGACTATCATCATCCCAAAACAACATACATCCTATTTCACACGCATCTATCTTTTCATAAGGCAGTTGAAGAGCTTTAAGAATATTTTTGGTTTCATAGAAGTTACGCGTCATAACATGATTTTCAGGAATAATGTCCCCTATAAATGACGCGATACCATCTACACATTTGTGGGGTAAATTGTATTCACATTTCAAAGTTACCAACCGGGAAGCTGACTGCAACAGAGAGATACGACTCCCCTCATACACCGGTTTATTGGCATGTTCCAACATTTTGAAAAAGGCTAGTACATTAGGATTTGGAGATTCATCAACCACTTCGGCGTCAACATTTTCCATTATAATTTCATTAATGTTGTCGCGCAACGCATCCTCCACCATATCCCTATAGGGATTGTCAGACCTCTCCTCAACGGGAAAATTTTCACCATGGCACACCCAATCATAATAGTCATCACAAAAGCCCCAAAGCCCTAGGTGTTTTCGTACTTCTTGTTCGACTAAAAATTTGCGATTTCTACACTTTACACATGGGCACCTAATTTCCTTACATCTACCGTAATCTTCTTGATTCTTAACATAATTAATGAATTCATTAACGCCCTTTACAAACTCCTGCCTTAATTTTTTATTACAATCCAATCTTTCATACATCCATGCCCGTTGTACTCTTTTCATTTCAAATCTACATACACGTTTATAATTATTATTATCGACTTAAATAAATATTCAAAACAATAACAACAAGAACTAAAAGTTTACTAATAGCAACAATAACAACAATAACTACTAATAATAGTAACAATAACTCTTATTACACAAACAAACAACAAACAACAAACAACAAACAACAAACAACAAACAACCTCCAACCTCCAACCTCCAACCTCCAACCTCCAACAACAACAACAACAACAACAACAACAACAACAACAACAACAACAACAACAACAACAACAACAACAACAACAACAACAACAACAACAACAACAACAACAACAACAACAACAACAACAACAACAACAACAACAACCACAACAACAACAACAACAACAACAACAACAACAACAACAACAACAACAACAACAACAACATCTTCCACCTGCAAAAAAAAAGTAATATTCGAGTTCATGGGGTCCTTATCTCTCCAACCTAAACCCATCTTTGAATCTTTCATACCATTAGTAAATACTAATCATTTAATTAATTGTTATGAGACGAAAATTCGGCAGCAATTCCCTACAGTTCTCCAAATACACAATGTTGAATGACTTGTCACTCTCCATATGTATTCAGAGAACATTAAAGGAACTGTCAACCAAACTTAATCGTCAAATAACAATTAAAAAAAATGATTAGTATTTACCACCTAAATGGCATTAAAGATTCAAAGACAGTCCCAAAACGGGGACTATTCAAGAATTACACCTAATGCGTAATTCTTGAACGGGTACTAAGTCTATCATATATGAACAACATTTCCTTAATAATTGTGACAAAAGTAAAGCACGACAAATGACCGGGACGGAGGGAGTAATAATAATTATCTATATTAATAATTACACCAATTCAAAGGAGGGAGGGTGGCAGTGGGGTGGGGGCGGCGGCAGGGGGATTTAATCCGTCTTAAACTTAAGTGAGGAGATAAGTGAGGAGATAAGTGAGGAGATCACCCACTTACACTTTATTTGCCCTTTATGAGGGGGATTTAATCCGTCTTAAACTTAAGACGGGTCGATCCGTCTTCAATCAAAATTTGGGAAAAGGTAGTAACTTACTAACATATTCACAACTTTAATACTCATCAATGAGGGGAAAGGGGCAGGGGAAAGAATGAGGGGTGGTCCGGTGGGTGGCAGAGGGTGGTCCGGCCAGGGGCAGGGGAAAGGGGAAAGGGAAAGGGAAAGGGAAAGGGAAAGGGAAGGGGAAAAGGAGGGGGTGGTCCGGTGGTGGCAGCGGGGTCCGGCCAGGGGCAGGGGAAAGGGGAAGGGGAAAGGGTGACCAAGGGAAGGGGAAAAGGAGGGGGGTGGTCCGGCCGGTGGTCCGGTGGGTGGCCGGAGGGAACAAAACAAATAAAAACATAAATAAGAGAAGAAACAGAGAGAGACCTGAGAGAGAGGAGGGAAGAACTTAGTGGGTCGTCGTGGTGGTCTTTGTGGTGGCCGTCGTCGTTGTTGTTGTCGTCGTTGTCGTCGTCGTCGTCGTCGCCGTCGTCAAGGGGATTTAGGTTTAAGGAAAATGATTTCGGTAAAGGGGAAGAGACGCGTGGTTAATCATTTAAAAGACCCTGCGACGGAATTTCCGTCGCAAATCCGTCGCAGGAATAACACGTGTCAGTCATCTGTTAACCTTTGCGACGGATTTTCCGTCGCCAGTCCGTCGCAAATTAAGGTATTGCGACGGATATTCCGTCGCAGAAAAAACACGTGTCTTCGACTTTTGGTCAATTTGACAGTCAATTATTCACCTTTGCGACGGAAAATCCGTCGCAAGTCCGTCGCAGTATCTTATTAAGCGACGGATATTCCGTCGCAATTCCGTCGCAAACGTTCCCGCCATGTGAAAAGTTGGGCGCCATATGTGAAAATGTATTGCGACGGAATATCCGTCGCAAATCCGTCGCAAATAGTAATTCCCGTCGCAAAATACGTCGCAAGTATGTTTTTGCTACGGATTACATGTCCGTCGCAAAATTTTGTCGCTAATACACTATATTCTTGTAGTGTACAAATTCATCATGTTATCGTCTTAACTATTTAAAACAACAATTATAATGAATCAAAATGGAAAAACAAGGCACGAAATTTTTTTTTCTCTTTCAAGGATGAACAGTTAACAGTACAAACAGAAATTTTTATTTTTTTTTCTCTCAGCAGCAGCAGCAAAAGGAACAAAAAAAAAACTTTTTTTTTTCTATACTCGGCCGAACTCAAAAACAAAAGAAACAAATATTTCTAATCTTATATTTCTTCAATTATGAAAAACATATAAAATAATTTCGTAGCCCTTGGCTCTGATACCACTTGTGAGAAATATCGGTATACTTCGTCATTAATTTACGGATTATAACGAAACTATAGTATATGAATTACGAGTCATAAATGAATTGATATAATTGTTATAGGAATTTAGAATTAACCTTTGGTCCTAGCAAATTTGGCCTATGAACAATATCGAAATCGATATTCTCCTAATAGTTGCACCCAAGATGCTCCGAGATATGCCTTGCTTGTGCTAGAAGTTTAGAGAAAAGTTACTGCTAATTTTTCCTTTTGTGTGATGATGAATGATAGAGAGAATTCGAGAGAAAAATATGAATTTTTTCTTGTTCCTCTTCTTCTATTTCGGCCGAATGACTAGGGTAGTATAAGGAGGAGTGTTTTCTCTTTTTACTACTCTTGTTATTAGGGTTTTCACCAAGTAGCAATAAGAGAATAATCGGAGATCTTTTCTCTTATTTTTATCTCTTATTAACCGAAAAATAAGGGAAGAAAAAGACTATTTTCTCCTTCCTTTTTCGGTTATATTAGCATGTAATATAATATATATGTCAACTATAAATATCCGTATATTTATAATTTTCTAATTAAATATAACATATTATGTTTAATTACGAATTAACAGTTTAATTCGTTTAAGCTTACATTATATACATTGATTAAATATAACGGTTTATATTCAATTACGAATTACATTTAATTCGTGTCAGCTAATATTATTTAATCGTTATTAAATAATCGTATCATCATTACATTGACTAACCTTTTAGACATATCCATCGACTAACCTTTTAGTCATATAATAAGGCACCAATATGATTATATTATTCATATAATCACATCTCTCAGACACATCCTTTAGGTGTGACTTTTAGGGACCAGCTGATCACCGCCATTAAAATGACAATAACGTCAAACTCCTAGCAAGCCAACCGTTATCGATAAACGTTAATCAACTGATAAGAATACTAAGTATACCCTGTGAACATGTACGAGATTTATTCATGTTATCACACTAAC
>JAIUZE010021218.1:0-11580 GCA_022085475.1 Heliosperma pusillum | reverse complement strand
TACTCAACCAATTTTTTTTACTCCATCTCCTTCCTCACGGCTCCCACACACAAACAAAGAAAATTTACCATAACCTTCAACCTTCATCAATGTCTTCCACTAGATCAAAAATCTCCAAAAACCCAAACCCAAAAACTCCCAAGCCTAGTATGCCCAAAAATACCTCTTCTACTCCCACACAAACATCACCCAACCTAAACCAAACCGAGTCCGGTGCGGGTCTTGAGGGTACAAAAAGAAGACGATTAAATAAGGGCAAAGCTAGAGTCCAAGAAGAAGCTTCGACCGAAACCACTGACACGGTTCCCGAGGAGACCGCACGGGTCACTTTCCGTGATTTTTCTTCTCAAGAAACATCCTTCGGGCTTGATAAACTCCGTCTCACGAAAGACGAAAGAAAGCTTGTAAACCGAGTTGCTCAATACGGAATACACGGTGGTCGTTTCTATCCGAAAGCTTGGTGTGATAAATATGCGGCTTTAGGATTCTTTACTGATTTTCTGAATTTTCAAGAATGGGAAACCGTGGCACAGTTTTCGGATCCTGTTTATCCGATTGAGGTAATACAGTTTTTCGCTTCTGTTTCATTAAACGATGGAGTGTTGAATGCTGTTATAAATGGCCGTTCAGTTTCGATTTCCGTGACGGACTTTTGTACTCTGTTTTCGGTTCCTGATGATGGAATCAAAATCAATCCGAGTACGTCATGGGAGGAACTGACGGACAAGGCTAAGTTGGAAGTTAAGAAATATTTTGATGTTGGGGCGTCATTGTCGAGTTGTGTGTTGGCGGGAAGTGTGTCACCAAAATTGAAATTTTTGTTAAACTTTTTATGGAATACTGTAATTCCGCGTCGGGGAGGACGGGACAAAATTGCATGCTATGAGATGTTGGTCGTGAAGCATTGGTTGGAGGGAAACCGGGTTAATTTACCTTCTCTTGTCTTTTCTCGTATCTGACAAACCGCTTTTTTGGTGACCGAGGACAAAATCTATTCTACTCTTGATCTACCCTACGGAATGTGGGTATCACGGCTCCTCGAGTCGAAAGGAGTTGTTAATGTGAACAATTATGGGGTCGCCGTAAAAGATGAAATGTGTGATACGTTCTTGAAGTTTATGAAGTTAGATGCTAATGGCCCGGAGTTGTTGTTTTTAACAAAGGGAGGTTCGGTCGGTTTACAGCCGGGTAGGGCTGATTTTTCCGGGATTGAGTCAAAATTGGATATGTTCATAGGTAGTGTAATGGAGCGCTTAGACGCACAGGATAAGAAAATTGAGGCGGTATTGGACACGGTTGTTCAAGCCGTGGCAGTGGGTTCTTCGAGCTCTACCCGTGCCCAAGGTGGGTCGGGTATGAGTCAAGAAATGCGGACATGGATGATGGGTATGGATGATCGCCTTGCTTAGTTGGAAAGGAACATTGTCGATTGTAAACAAGAAGTGTACAAGCAAAGGGATCGGATGACATTCTTGGTGAGCCAAGGCGGTTCTTTGGTTAAGAGCGGAACGAAAATGCGTGAGGGGATGCGTACTATATACGATGCGACGGAGGCTCTTTCGTTGAAATTTCGGAACTTTGACGTTTGTCTCACCGCTCAAGCTACACATTGTCTTCTTGCCTTGACCGTCTCTCCACTCTCGAGTACCGCACTAGGCCCGGTTATAAAGCACCCTAGCCTCATCCACCTACCCACATGCTTTGCTTTTCTATCCTTGTTTGCTTATCTCTTGAACTACTTAACCATATTCGGTCCATTTTGGCATGTTTAAACAATTGTTCTATTTGGCCCAATGGCAACTAATACTCTATTTTGTGGTTTGTAGTTTTAATTAACATTTACTCTTGATTTTGCTTGGTATAAATCGTTTTATATTGCGTATTTTGCATATCTATTTCTTGCCTTGACATGTGTTATTCTAGTCGTTTCATGTCTTTATTCTTGTCTTTTCAATGATGCCAAGAGGGGGAAGAAATGATATGATTTGAGTCTTTGCTTAAGCTTGCTCCTTGTCAAGACTCGTTATCTCTTAAAGTCTTTCAAGCTATAACTTTGGCTAAGTTGTTATGTTCTTGCGATCAAAGTTGCTATAACTTTGGAGTGCTTTTTTGAGGGGGGACCATACTTAGTCACTTTGTTATTAGAAATCATATGAGACTTGTCATCATCAAAAAAGGGGAATTTGTTGGACCAATTTCATAGTTTTGATAATGACATGTGTTTACGTAATAATATGTTTTACTCGATATATCATATGCGTGTAATTGTGTGCTTTAGTCTTATTATAGCTAGCAACAATTATAAAAAGAAAGATCAAAGTTAGGCATAACTTTGATAAAGTTTGTGAGCTAGACAAAGTTATAACAACTTCAGGAATAACTTTGGAAGTGAACATTGAAGTTATAGCTAACCAAGCATAACTTTAAATAAAAATCGCTTCAAGCAAGATCTACATAAAACAACACAAGACTCAAGATGGAGGGTCTTTGTGATCAAGATGAAGAGATGATCCGTATACTGAAGATCTTTGTGAAGATTAGATAGTATAGGTCGTCATTCGGTAACTATTCCATTCGAGAGATTTTATGTTCAAAAGTTATAGCTTTAGTCTATGACTGTGGATGATAAAATATTGATGCATGATTTTGGAAATAAAATGTTTTGAAATGTTTTCAAAAGTGAAAGAGTATTTTTATATTTATCAAAAGTTTTAATAGAGAATATATTTATGAGATTCTATTGGTTAGTAATACAACTTATGGGTTGTCATGCTACCTAGGGTTTCTAATGTATTCTATCTCAATTTGTTGTTAATCTAATTAGCCCACCTAGTGTTTGAGCCACCTAGGGTTTCGTGTAAACCAAGGAATTGTGCCACCTAGGGTTGCGTGCCTCCTAGGGTTTTGTGAGCTAGGTGAATCCGGCCTCCTTAGGCTTGTTTCTCTAGTTTACCTAATCTAGGATTCTACTATATCTTTACAACAATATTTTGAGATATTAAGATAAATATATTTCTATAAGATAAACCAAATAATATTTTGAGATAAAGATATTTCTAGAAGATAAGCAAATATTATTTTATGATATTAAAGATAAATATCTTTCTTAAATATTATGCTAGGGTTTTAGATCTACTATACTTCTAATACTATAAATACTCATTCACATAGAAATTGTAAAACACACGAAATACACGAGTACAACACGACATATTTACATATTTGTATTGATTTTCCAAAATCGTTTTAAAGCAAACTTTTGAGCAAATATTTATTATTTTTAGAGTTTGTTTTTCAAAAGGGTCGTGCATCAATTATTTTCAATCGCTTGAGTGAAATACGTTATTGGATAATAGTACATTATTATAAGCTTACAATTCTTTAACGGGAATTTGTGTGAGTTATATTGTACTTTCTTATTAGCGTAAGATAGTATAGAGTATTTAGCGATACTCACCTTGAGTTATAATCATAGTGTTGATTATACGAGTGGGTTGATAATTTTTGTAATCCGTAGAAAGGTACTAAAAATTATTAATCGAGAATAGTGGACGTAGGTTTCAACTTGTGAAACTGAACCACTTCAAAAATCGTGTGCCTCTCTCTTATCTCTTTACTTTTCGTTATTTCGTTATTCGTGCTTACTTTGATTAATTAATTAGTTGATTTTAATTCATAAGATCAAATAATTAATTATCTATCATATAAATCGAAAAAGTGGGGCTAGTTTTTAATACTCAATTCACCCCCCCCCCCTCTTTCGTATTCGATCAATAAACTCTACACTTAACCTTGTTCAAGTTTTACTCAGGGTAACACGTAAGTGTATACTCCCTAGCGGAGTCGCCAAACTGTGATACACAGATTGGTGATCCTTGCCGAACTGTGGTACACGGGTAACCACGGAGGGGCGCACTTGGATGGACAATCGTAGAAATACGCATTTGTGGAGTCGCCACCACTTTTTATGGAAAGTTGGAATCGTTCGAATACTTCATGCCATGTCAAAACACAAACTAATGACATGAAGACTAAGAACTCGTTACCCTTAGCATTCTATGTCTATAATGACTCTCGTGGATGCCAATGAACACGGATGTTCACAGAGATATGGAGTAAGGGGTGAGGGTACGTATTAGGAAGTTCTTTAATCGAACACCTAATCCCGCCCGTCTCGATAGCGGCCTCTACTAATGATTAGGGAAATCGTTCAGATTTGATATGTTATCGATTATATGCATGCAATGTAACATCCAACGTTTTAATCCTAGCATGTGAATTAGACTATGTCGGTGAACATGTAATTAGTACTCAATTATGTCGAAATTGGGGATTTAGAATGAATTACACAGGAAAAGAAAAGAAAATCATGCAATGACAATGACTAAATGAGATTACAATGGATTACAAAGATTATAAAAGGATCACGGGATCTACGTCAGAAATATACTCAAAACGGAGATTTGAAGAAGAGGAAAAAATTTGAAAAACTAAAAGACAGATTAGGAGCGATAATACAACTAATAGTTAATTAATTTTGTAATTAAAGCTACGTCAAGGCGAAAACAAAAGTTCAGGAACGAAAGTCAACCCAAACAGGCGCAACAATACAGCTGCGTTCTCTGGAAGAGGCGCATGGCTTGTTGCGTCTGTTCTTGAGTTGAATTCTGACTGTGAAGTCAGAATCGCGAGCAGTTAATTTATTTTTGTATATTTACGATGGATTATTGACCTATGACTCGAGTAGAAGTGGCTTGTTGCGTACCTATGACTCGAGTAGAAGTCGATTATTTACCTACTCTAAACGGATATTTCGTTAGGGAAGGAAACAAAGAATACTTTCACGGGTTTCCTGAGCCCTGGCACTATAGAGGAATAAGATTAGCAGGAATCAAGGTCTTCCACGATTGCTACTTTATTCCCTCAGAAACGGTTCCTACCGTCAAAACTCGTCAGACACCTTGTTTAGACAAACAAGCAGTTAGCCTTCTGTTTGGAGAAGATAGATTCGTCAGAGCTGCACAGGATGAGATCATTACCATGATACTTCAGGACAATCATTTCAACCCTACATCGTTGATCAACGACGCTGGCTCAAGCGAACCAAAAGGATGGAGAAATTCGATCAAATGGACCAACAATCAAGGTAAACTCTTCAAAGTCACTACTGGAGAAGGAGAGATGTTCAAAGGAGAACCAGACGACGAAGAATTCGAGTTAGAGTCAAAGTCGGAGTCGGAGTCTAGCAAAGTTCTTACAGAATCTCCTCCTGCTGTCGTCCCCCATCCCTTTATTTCTCCTAGCTCAGCATCTAACAGTAGCTGTAGTTTGGGAAATATCCCAGCAACTATTCCTTTACCGCCTCTGACTACTGAGCAGATGGCCTATTTGTTTCAGATGTTTTCAAAATTTAATATAAATAAATCTGATTCTGGTTACTCCTTGTGTTTTTATGAATGCAATTCTGTTTATGATGACAATGAGGATAATCTAGATCCAGACTCGGTTTAATTACCTCCCCATATAATCAAAGAAATACTACAAGAGGGGAAAGGGGCACCAGTCATAGAAAACACTGAACCCATCAACGTAGGGACCGAACTAGAACCCCGAGAACTTAGAATAGGGACAAACCAGAATCCGACTAAAAGGGCCAACTTCGTAGACCTTCTACACGAGTTCAAACTCATTTTTTCTTGGTCTTATAAAGACATGCCAGGGATCGACAGCGATATCGCAGAGCACCTAATTTCGATCAAGCCAGGTTTCAAACCCGTAAAACAGAAGCTCCGTCGAATGAGGACTGAATAGGCTCTTAAGATCAAAGAAGAGGTCGTCAAACAATTCACGGCCGGATTCATTAAAGTTTCCGATTATTCTGACTGGGTGGCTAATGTAGTTCCCGTACCCAAAAAGGATGGACGAATCTGGGTTTGTGTTGATTTCAGAGACCTAAACAAAGCAAGTCCCAAAGATGAATTCCCTCTACCGCATATCGATATATTGGTACTTTGGTAGATACCACAGCAGATCACGTATTTTTATCCTTCATGGATAGGTATGCCGGGTATAACCAGATCAAAATGGCTGAAGAAGACATCCATAAAACAGCGTTCGTCACTCCATGAGGCACATACTGCTACACGGTTATGCCATTTGGACTAATTAATGCTGGAGCTACGTACCAACGTACCGCAACTACGTCATTGCATGACATGATGCGTAAAGAAGTAGAGGTATACGTAGATGATTTGATTGTAAAATCCAAAGACAAGAAAGGGCATCTCGATAATCTTCGCGAGTTCTTTCTCAGATTGCAGAAATACAACATCAGACTCAACCCTCAGAAATGTGCATTCAGAATAACTTCAGGCAAACTCCTAGGACACGTCGTCAGTTAGAGGGGAATAAAGATTGATCCATCCAAGATTAAGGCCCTAATCAAAATGCCGCAACCCCAAACAGAGAAGAAAGTTAGAGGTTTCCTGGTCAAAGTACAATACGTGAGTCGGTTCATATCGAAACTCATTATGATCTATGAACCTATTTTCAAAAAGCTAAAGAAAACAGACCATACAATGTGGGATGATGATTGCCAAAAAGCAATCGACAGAATCAAGGAGATATTAGCAAACCAGTGTTAATGCCTCCTCAACGAGATCAACCTCTTGGTTTATATCTCACAGTCACAAAAACGGCCGTGGGGGCTATGCTTGCACAAACTGTCAGGAAAAGAGCCATCTACTACCTTAGTAAAAAAGTTCTTAGAATATGAGTGCAAATAGACACCTCTCGAAAAGACACGCCTGGCTCTTGTGTGGGTAACAAAGAAACTACGTCATTACATGCTTAGCTACTCGGTCAAGGTGTACTCCAAAATGGACCCCATCAAATAACTCTTCGAGAAACCCATCCTCAACGGACATCTAGCAAGATGTACTTTAATGCTCACAGAGTTCGATCTCAAATATGTACCGCTGAAAGTCATAAAAGGACGTGCCGTCGCTGAGTTTTTTTGCAAACAATCCTATCAACGATACCCAAAAAATAGATATGTGGTCATTTCCAGATGAGGATATATTACAAACCTGTATAGACTCATGGGACCTCTGCTTTGATGGTGCATCGAATTTAAGAGGGTTCGGAGTAGGAGTGTTGCTCATTTCTCCTGAAGACGAGCATACACCACTATCTGTAAACTCGACTTTGAGGTGACAAATAACGCAGCAAAATACAAAGCATGCTTATCAGTTTACAAGCAACAGTTAGTCTAGGCATTAAGAATCTTCGAGTGCATGGAGACTCCTCCTTGATATACAACCAGGTCACGGGATCGTGGAAAATTGGAAGTGAAAGTCTAGCACCCTATCAGGCCAGAATAGATCAAGCTGTCAAGTTCTTTGATTAAGTTACCTATCTACATCTACCGCGCGAAGAGAATCAATTTGCAGACGCTCTTGCGAAACTTGCAGCCTTGATCAACATGCCAGACAACATGATCAACCCTCAAATATTTATTCATTGTCCAAAAATAATAATAGTATTTCATATATAAAGAAATGCTGAAATAAAAAACTAAGGCTAGGATTCTAAAAATCCCACCATCTTTTATTTACATCTCAAACATAATACTAATACTACATAATAAAAAACTGACTAAGGCTACTCTTCCATCTTGCCTTTGCCTTTGTCACCTTTCTCATCCTTCTTGTCTCGACCACAAGGGGGACGCTTCTGCGTTACCTCAGACCTAATTATCAACGGTCTTTCTCAAGGTCTTACTTTCCCATGTCTATTAATCACTACCCTCGCATCAGGATTAGTTCTCGAATTCTTCGCTGGATGCATGACTAGGAGTCTGGCTTCCTCTTTGTCTTCAGTCAAGTATTTCGACCCCTCCTTACCAGATTCATAAATCTTGCAATCCACAGGCTCGCGTTTTCTCAGCTTCCCATGCTCTTCAGGAGTACTAGCTTTCTTCCATCGCAGATATGAGTCAGATACCCATAGGGAGCCAACAGGAACGGGTATGAACCGCATATTCCTTTGTACCCATCTCGTGGCCCACTCCCTACAAGACTATGCAGTATGAGCCAGGGCATTCTGAGGAACAGTATCAAGTTTCAGGATCCTCTGTCTAAGGCTCACTTGCCTCACCAGTCTTTACGGAAAGATACATACCATGAATTCCAAGCCAAGAACGCGAAGTGATCAAGTCGGATCCAACGACAATACCCCAGTCATCCACCTAAGGTGCCACCATGACACAGTCCATCGGATCAAAGGGCCACCTTCACCTTTCAGCTTATTTTCCCAATATTTGGGAATTCTGGAGAAGTCTACCATATAGAGCCCAGTCCTCATGGTAATGGATTGAGCACGGTACTCACGCACATCAACTGGAGGATCAATCAATCGCAAGCGCTGCATTAACCATATCTGGAGCACGCAAGCAAGAGTGTCAACAAAAAGAAGAAGAACAAAAAGAGAGAAAAAAAAGAAACAAAAGAAGAAAGCACATATTCTTACTTGCAAGATGACGGGACTCCCCAGATATGGAAGCTCGCGGTTAGCCTTTCTATTATCTAGGCCAAGAATGATCTCTTATAGGCAAAGGCAAGCTGAGCTCTTGCGCAACTCCATTTGCTCCACCAAGCTCAACAAAAGAGGGTCTCCCCTCATCTCCTTGTCAATGTGTCCTTGGAAGATATAACTATGCAAAAGGCAAAACCCAAAGGCCCTGCGCCTCGCAGCATAGGATAAAGAAGGGTCATCCCTATTTATGATTCGATTTAGAAAATTATGCATGCGGACACCCTTTGAGGTGACAAGACGGTCTACCTCAGCTTTGGTCAACCCAAGGAGGTCCCTAAATTTTTTTCTTATACCCTTGGGAGTTAAGGGGTATAACTGGAGCATCTTCCGAGTCCCACCCTCCAATGGCAGCTCTTTCTTCCGGGAAAGGACAAATATCGCCTCTAGGAAAGGCAAATACATGCAAATTAGGGTCCCAGTACTCAAGACAAGCATCTAGGAAGGGCCTTACTACTTTCACTAATTTCAAGCTCAAGATCGTCCCTAGGTTGTAGGAACCCATATCATGTTTCTTAACATGGGTGAAGTCGTTTGCCCATTCTTTGAGACGGTTTTCAAAGGCATCCATTATATTGCAAGTCTTTTTGGGATTTGAGAATATTTTATGTGAGAGACGGATAGTTAGAAGAATTGTATGAATAAAATCTTCAACCGAGCTTGCTATATATACTATTCGTCTTTTCCTAATTTTAACCGAGGTCTGATCAGCCCAAGAGATGACGCAGCAGCAACTGCGCCCTTTCGAAGAGTCTCAGATCTTGCTGCGCCTCTTCCTCACGCCGTTTCTCAGAATTTCTAACTCTTGCGCCTTCCTAGTTCGTAATCGTCTATGATTACCTATTCCTATAGGATGTGGGTAAAGAAAATATGCCGAGTTACCGAGGTTTTGGATTTCCTAATTCTAGCCGGGTTCGGTTTTCTAGACGATAATTGACATCTTCGCAAGTGGCGCACACTTATTCATTTTTTCATTTTCTTTTTCAGGAAAATCATTTTATTTCCATATTTTATAAACTTATATATTTATTTTCTTTTAATTTTTTTAGTGGTAACCCTCCCCATTGTCGGTCACATTTTCAATTTTTTCGCGTTTTATTCAGGCATTCATTTCGCGCTAGTGACATTCAATATATTTAGACCGACTCCCTTCTTCATTCTCTTCTATTTCGTCCTATTTAATGCGTTTTAGCGTCGGTTTTATTGCATTTTGCCTACTGTCACACTTAGCTTTCACATCGTGAACTTCCGTCTCGTTTTAAAGGGAATATGCCAAAAGAAGTATGAGACGGGATGAGAAGCAAGAAGCCGTCACTAAGCATATAAGGAAAACAAGAAAAAAAGGAAGAAGAAGAAATGAAGAAAAGAAGAGAAGGCAGGGGAAGGGAAGTCCCAGATGGTCCAGGCAACAGGCGGCCGGCCGGCCGGCTGGGGAAACGGCATGAAGAAGGAAAGAAGAAAGAAAGAAGAAGGAGGAGCAGGGAGCCCCAGCCGGTCCAGGCCACCGGCGACTGGCTGAGGGAGTCGACACCAAGAGAAAGAATGAAGGAGGAGCAGGAAGTCCCAGCCGGTCCAGGCCACTGGCGGCCGGCCGGCTGGCTCGAGAGACTGCATGAAAAAAGAAAGAAGAAGAAAGGAGAAAGAAGTCCAGCAGATCCAGGTCACCGGCGCTGGCCAACTGGCTGGCTGGGACCCCCAGTACGCAATTTCAATTCTTCTTCTTCTTGAACCCTCTAATCCCACCAACCTATAAATACCCCTCTCTTAATTCATTTTTATACACAACCCTAGATAGAAGAACCCTAGTAATTAGTAAGAAATATTTCCCTAATTAGCAACCTAATCTCTCTTAATTAGTTACAATTACTCTTATTTCTAGTTAGTTATTATTATATCTAGTCTTTCTCTTAGTTATTAGTAGGGCTGAGCAAAACCGTTTAACGGCTCCGGTTTGCAAAACCGGAGCGGATAACCGGTTTTAAAAATCACTTTTTTGCAAAACCGAATCCGTACTGGTTTTTTTAAAATTTTAAAACCGAAATCGAAAATCGGTTTATCCGCGCCGGTTTCAAACCGGTTTTCATCTTTCTAGATAATAATCCTATTTCAGTTCAACTTTTTTATCGATTTGCTGACTTACTTTTTTATTGATTTCTGGAACCTTGAAAAATGAAATGGAGATTTAGGATTTTTTTTCGGAAAATTCCCACGGTACCCTCCAACATTGAGGTTTTGCCCGAAATACCTAAAAGTTTTACCCGAAAAACTGAGTGACCATATCTCGGGTTTAAAAACTCGGAAAATGACGATTTTTTTATAAATCGTTCATCTTTCCGAGAGCTACGATTTGAAAAAATATTAGTCGTATTTGGATTTTGTGGCTAGGAGTTTTTGTATGTCAAAGTTTTTTTTACCGAACAAACTTTGACTGGCCATATCTCTTGGTCACGAGATCAGAACTCGCTAATTTTTTTTCAAATCGTAGTTCTCGGAAAGATGAACAATTAAATTTTTTTTTTTGTCATTTTCAAAGTTTGTAAACCCGAGTTATGGCCACTCAAAAGTTTTCGGGTAAAAAATTTGGGTATTTTGGGCAAAATGTCAAAGTAAGGGGGTACCGTGGGAATTTTCCGTTTTTTTTGTTTGGACCGATTGTTTGCTTGAAGAATTGACTATTTTTTTTATTTTGTTTTTGTAAAAAAAAATAAACCGGTTCATAAAACGGTATTAGGTTTGAATTTTATATGACCCGAATCCGCTCCGGTTTTTCATCAAAAAACCGGTTTGGTTATCCGAACCGAAAAAAACCGAAAATGTGACACCCTCAAATTTGCGGAAAGAAAAAAAAAAATAATTTAAATACATAACCAAGGGTGTCATAAATAAAAAGGGTCATTACAAAACGGAAATAATATTCTAAAAAGAATTATACAAGACGGGAGACATATCTCCCGTATAAATACGGGAATGAAAGAGTGTATAATAATA
>JAIUZE010021214.1:0-17231 GCA_022085475.1 Heliosperma pusillum | reverse complement strand
AGGCTAAGCATGATGGTCATGTCGTCACAATGGGATTGAGACGTGTACCAGAATTCCTTTAGATTATGTAATATGTAATAATTGAATGTTGTAATAATTATTTCATATATGATAATTGCATTCATTGTTCGAGTTTTATTTTAAACTCTTTTATTTAGTTTGACTAAATTCAATACTTTGTTTATCCGAATAGATTGTTGGACACTATTCAAGTGAATAGGACGAACTTAGTATTTTGTCCCTAGTCACTCAATGAGGTGACGTCTCGAAATGACTAGATTGTAAGTCGATCGATGGTTGGTTCAGAACCATGGGGTCATGGAGATGACTGGTCGTTTACATAGACAGACTGTATGACACTCTGTCGGACAGTGACATTGTAGAGACCCTTAAATCAATTATTTGATGCCTGGTCGTGGCAGGGTCTTCTATCTTATTCCTATAAGTCGATTCTTTTGACTGGCGACCGTCTATCTGAGTCGGTGCAGTTTCCGATTGGTGTTGGTTGATGTTCTAGGTCGTGCCGTAAAAGGAGGCCGATGGACTTCTTCTGGATCATGGTGATCTGCATCATACAGAGTAGATGGATCAACAGGAATTGTCCACCCACGTTGGGTAAAAACATCTTTAGGCCACGCGAGGAGTAGTTACTGTAAATGCGTGGCCACGCTCGGAAAGAGATCTATGGTAGATTTTCGGTCAGACAGTTACTCTCCCTATCGAGAAAACCACTATAGATATTGTCAATCGCAAGTGCGACCTGGAAGACACTTTGCGTTGAGTGGGAGATGTGATAAAGAGACAAGAGACAAGAGAATGGTGACGCAAAATTGTGTCAGGGACAAAGTGGAGATTGTTGGAGTAGGTGTCCTCAAAAAATAGTGCGCCACATAATTAAATCTTTATTAAGGAATATATTGGAATATTTATGACTATGTCTATGATTAGTAGTTGATTAACGTAAATCGGTAACACTTGGCTGACTAGAGTTTGACGTTATTGTCGTATGACGGCGGTAATCAACTGATCCCTTTTAGGTCACACCTATAGGATGAGACCCAAATAGTAACTAATTATTTGTATATGATACAGTTAATTAGTACATTACATATATTCGATATGTACGAGAGTTAATTGTTAGAAATTGAGTTAAGAACTCAAATTCGATTAAGTTTATTTTTCAATTATGCGATAAGTGACTAATAAATTTATATCTTATTTTAATACGATTAAATAAGATTTAACTTAGTAATTAATCGTTAAATTACTAAATTAGTTGAGGTTGTGAGATAGAGGTAATTAGTTAATTATATTTACAAAGAGTTGTAAAATAAATTAACTAAGCATTGTGGGACCCATTATATATTGATATAATGGTAGAATATTACTTAAAATGTTAAGTACATATTATTCATTTATTTATGGCATATAATTGTTATATGATCAAATTAACACTTAATTATACAAGATAATTAAGCATATGATTAATAAGTATTTGTGGGAGAAATATCAAAAATCAAAATGGATCAAAATAGCCTTCACATGGCCGGTCATATTGTAGTTGTTGGTGATGATGGTTGCTTTTATTCATACTCACAAGCAACATGTGCTTATGACATGAATAGTAAACCTAAAATCATTTTATTCACTACAACACATTACCACTTTGCATGGCAATAAAATAAGAAGAAAAATTCACTTATTTGGTGATACATGAGCCGGCCCTTGTGGCTTTATATAGAACAATTGTTGTTCATTTCTTACTTACTTCATTCTTGCTCATTTTCATACATCTCTCAAAACTCTTCTTCTCTCTAAAAAACTCTCAAATACTAATATTTCTTAAGTATTACTAGTGTAGTAATATAGTCTAATATTAGTAGTATAATATCTATCTTATTATCTAGTTAATAATAAGAGTAGATTATTTGGGTTCATCTTGGTTGCAACTTAGAGGAGATCTTATAGTTTGGAGATTAACTTGTGGTTCATCCATAATTTATAGTCAAGAACAAAGAGAAGGAAGTTCTTGTTGATGCCCATTAGTTTCCATATCAATGTGAGGAAATTTCTTCTTTTATATAAATGTCTTTATATTTGTATGCATGTTACATAGATCATTAAATACTAAATTAACAAGTAATTTAGCAACTAATTAGAGGAGTCTAATTAAGGTCTATGGACTTTCACAATATCCGTGTCAATTTCTTGTAAAAGCCCATTGTTGGCGGAATCAAGAATTCTTCGGAATTCAGCACAACACCCATTGTAGAATGTTATGGCAAGGAACCAAGCATCCAACCCATGGTGTGGGCATTGCCTTTGGAGCTCCTTGTACCTCTTCCAAGCTTCATATAAGCTCTCAAGGGCTTGTTGACGGAATCCCGTGATTTGGCTCCTCAAAGTTTGAGTTTTCTCGGGTGGAAATTTTTTTTGATAGAAAGCAAGAGCCAATGTCTCCCAATTTGTCGCTCCCATGGTGGCACGATCAAGTGTGACAACCCTCGCGAATGCGGAAATAAAACATAACAAGCATGTGAATTATAAAGCGGAAAATACGGTGTTTTTAAAACTTTTTACATGCAAATAGAAAATACGAGTAGTGTCAAATATTACAAACTAAAGTTTGAAATACAACAAAGAGACGAAGTCTCTCAAAATGTTATCCAACAACAAAGTTATTAGCAACTAGCTAAAATCGTCTAGAGGTATTTCAATCCAGGGACCCCGCCCGCTAGCTCACACCCGAACCCAAAATACCACAAGCAAAAAGCCATCCAGTCAAACAACCTGTTCATCCATGAAAAACATGAACGCCACAGTCAGTGGGGAGTAACTCCGGGTTCTCCTAGCCATATCACATTAAACGTACATAACAGGAAATACAAAAGTAGAAGCATGCATATATAGATATACATGTGAAATACGATAAGGATAGATAGGCAATTCAATATATAATGATAAGAGCATATGAAGTACAATCCGTAACCATCATGCTATAGATAGACTCGGGGAAGACACTCTTAGGCAACCGAATACGCTCACTAGGGCTTGCATCTCACCGTTAGCGGTATAAGTTTGATAAGATTGGGACTCGACAAACAAACCATGCCAAGTCACCCAATGATCACGAAAAATCAATCATGTAATCATCCATCCAAACATACCAATACATTGACGACATCTCTCACTGTAACACCCGCAAATGTACCCTATTTTTCTAGTAAAAATATTTTACAGACACTTTTCAGTGAAATTTAGTTTTAATCGTAAATTTAATTTTTCGAGTCGAATTTAGAATTTCCGAGTTCGTATTTGGAATTTCCGCGAGATTCCATTAGAATTCCTTCTTAAGGCGAGTTTGACTTTTTATTGACTTTTCCTCATATATACTCATACTCCCTTAACCTATTTTCTCATTCACACAAACACAATCAAACTTACTTCCTCCTTAAGCAAACCAAACCCTTGCCTCCATAATCTTTCCGATCTTTGAATCATCATATCTTCTTCGTTTCTTGTTGGAATTCACGTAAGTTCGTCTTATTCTTCCTCTCTTACCTTCCTCTATCCGTATTGATATTAAAATTACCGTCTTTCTCGCTTTTTAAATTATCCGTCTTTCTCAAGGTGAATGATATTCATCTTTTATTATCTAATTGTATGTAGGTGGAAACTAGGAAGGTTTAGAATCGATTAAAGACGCGTAAAGGTAACGGTGAAGGGTTACTCGATATCATTTACGTGTTTTATATGATTTCTATGTTAGAATTCGTATTTATAATATGATTAGTAAGATTAGGAATTGAGTTATTGATGATGATTGTTGTTAGTTGATGATTGTTGATGATGATTATTGATTGTTGATAGTTGATAGAAGTTAAATATGAGAATTGAAAATGATTGAACTTGTGTATGTTGTTCTCGGGTAGAATGTAGTCCTGGCCGAAGGACCGGCTGCCGGTTCAGTAGCCGGCTGGGAATTCACTGCACCGACCCCTTTTCGTAGAATGATCATATCTCCTTCGTTACTTGCTTGTTTTGGGCTTGTGACCATTCGTTGGAACCGTAAGAGGATAAGCTATCACCTCGACTTGGAATTTCTGCATTCCCATATATAGAACTCTAGTTATTACCGTTTGAAATGGACCCTTGTTTTAGTTAGTTTCCAAACTTGGTTTTTGTGTGTAGTTGTGCTCCGAGCCGGGGTACCGGCCGCCGGCCTCCACACCGGCCTGGAACACGGCTGTGTTTTTCTCCTATAATTTCTAAAACTCGTAATTTAAAATAGTTCGCATGGTTCGTTTATCGTATAATTTTACGTAGTGACTTATAATATTCATGTTTTGGATATATGATATTTCATTCGCTTGTATCACATGTTTTGTGACGGTTTTTGCTATGTCCCACTTTGAGTCGTTTTTTACAAATGATACGGTTTGAGCACTATTTTGTCTTGTGCTTTGTATTCTCATTCCCTTGGCTACCTTCCCGTTCGTAAGGCTGGAATGTCGGAACGGAGAGGTATCCTACTGCTTAAATGCATGTGTTAGTGGGCATACGATGACGTTGTTGGGAGTTGAACGCTATGCGTTGATCGACCCGGCCGTCAAATGTTGTGTACTTGCGAGGTGGTGTTATTTGCATGTAGCGTACCGCTTGTTATGAGGCTTGAGCTCTTTTTCCGCCTCTCGTGAATGTTTGCTACCGAATTTGGGGTACTCGGTGTCATATGATTGACCGAGTCTTGGATGCGAAACGTTTATCGCATGTCGAACTGGAAAATGCGATTCCGGGATTCTGGCCAGATTTAGACTAGGACCGTATTATTATCGTCGTCCTACCGGAGGAAATTAGCCTACATATACGAAATTAGCCTAGAAGAAGTATCCTCTACCGAAGATTTGAAGATTGACAAGCCTAATTGAAGTGTATTTCTTCCCCATCTATGAATTCTCTCGCCCTTATTGTATTATGCTCTCTTCCTTCTATCTTGGTGCTTCTTTCTCTTCCAACTTGTTTGCCTCTTGGAAATTACTCTTGATAGTTCCTCCATCTTAGCATTGGTATCCTTACCTTCCTCTTGTAACATTTTTGTGGATGCCATATCCTTTTGTTTGTGGCATATTGTACTTGGTTGGAAGAATTTTAGACTTTGTGGACTATTAGTGTTTGTTAGAATGAATTTGTGATTTGAGGAAAATGGTATAGATCTAATTTCACCCTATAGTGGTGAGAGTTGGTATCCTTGAGGAAAGTGTGGTAAGGTATGTTTAATGATTTTAATGTATAAATGCTTGCCATGACTTGTGTGTAAATAGTTCATGATATTCGATTGTGTAAGGTCGAATGAGTTGGCTATGACTTCTTAACTCATTAGTAATTTAGTCTTTTGGACTTAGAAGTTTAGTATTGTTTTGAAGACCATGCTTATGATAGGTCTAATTGGTGTAGATAAGAAGTTTTGAATGATATCTTGAGGTGCGAAATACTTTTGAGATTAAGTGATGTCTGGTGGTTTCCGATTGTGTGTTTGTGAGTATAGGCTTGGTGGAAAAGCATTTGGCTATAGTTCTTGGATTTAAAGATATGATCTTATCTTATGGTATCGGAGACTTGTTTGAAGTAGTAAGGTTTCGTTGTGAGTTGAATCATATTGCTTGAGGATTATAGATATGAGCGAGATTCGATAATGTGAGCTAGGATGGAAATACCTTGGGACGTTAATGATGATGTTTGACTTGAGGTTGTACTTTGTTAATAATGAACTCGTGGGCTATATGATGTTGATAATGACGTTTTGTTCGGTGTTTTACCTTGTGGCCGTAGGAGTTGAAAAGAGATTAGTATGGAGAATTCCTTATTGGTTTTTCGGTTTTTGAAACCTTTGGGAATGTGTCAAATTATGGAGTTGAGAGAATGTTATTATGCTTGAGTTGCAATTCCGCAATTGGGAATCCGTGTTATATGAAAGGGCGGATGAATTGGGTTGTAATCGAGTTGTTAAATCTAGGTGTACCTTACTTTGATGATTGTGGTACGATGGTCCCTTGTAAGAGACCTTTGTTTGGGATGAGTTGCTTTACTATCACCCTAAGCCTGAAAGGAGAAATTTTGCGGATTTAACCTTAAACCTTTACTCGTCGTGCCTTTGTCCCTTTTCATTTCCATTCTTGAATGTTTTTGTCATGATTGATCTTTAAAAAAATCGCATGCTCGCATCTTCTTTCTTTCTCGGATAGCTTCATAACTCTACTATCTGCTTTGTCTCTTTCTTGACCTCGTTATTTTCAGCGTTCCTCTTGTGACACCCTCGAATTTGCGGAAAGATAAACAAGTAATTTAAATAAATAAAAGATGAGAATACGTTTTTAATAGGTTCACTTTAGTGAAAATCGGTAAATTTTAAAACCGGAACCTAACATTAAATATATTCATCATAACAAAGGTGTCTTAAAGAAAAAGGTTCATAACAAAAAGGAAATAATATTATACATAAGAAGTATCTAAAACGGGAGACATATCTCCCTAATAAATACGGAAATAAAAGAGTGTATTAAATAATACAATCCTAAGAACCGAATATAGGTCCAAGGTAATACTTCACTCGCTAGCTCGTCAATGTACCAAAGCATGCATCACAAACCTGTCAACCGCATTAAATGTAAACACGGAAGCCACAGTCAGTGGGGAGTAACTCCGAGTTCTCCCAGCCACGAAATGTCGAGTTTAATAAAACATGAATAACATAAAAGAGATGTATATGGAAAATACAAAGCCTTAACATATACGATATGCTTTTCATGTTATGTAACAAATAACTAACATATAACCTAGCATATGAAGGCTAAGCTACTCATGTAAGCTATCATGTGAATCAGTTAACAACCTATACCACGAGGTATGGAAGCTAGTATTTTAGCTCAGAGGTTACATTTAAAACATGGCCAAGATACAACTCAACCCTAATCATACAAACTATCATGTGAATCAGTTAACAACCGGTAATCCAAACTCTATCAACCGTAGCCGGCTTGCATCTCACCTTCTACGATTCATAGAATCATCAAACATGAAAGACCAATACGTCTAGAAACAGGCATAAGTTCGTAGCACAGTCAATAGTCGACTTCTGTAACTCGAGTCTATACCACAAGGTAGGATAAACATCCTAGTCCTAGACTGCGCAGACCTAGCGACAACAGCTAACCCATTCCCTGTCTCATGACCAAAAGTACATGAGAATCTCTACTAGGAGACCCCCTAAGCAGAGTTGGCTAGTACTTATGCTGGCTCCATTCCCAAAGTGGAAGCAATTAGGCAGCCATGCCCCGGCTTGGTATGAAAATCCCAGGCCAGTGACACAAAAACTATCAAGCTGTGAACTATATACTCGTTAAAGATAGTAAGGTTTATCAATGTCATGGTCTAAGGTACTCATTTAGAATTAGAATGGTCAACACGCCATAAAATCATAATTCCCTATGAGTACTTAGTCAACACGACATATATCATACAATTAAACAGTCACGGGAAAAACTTCCTATCATGTGACTAATTGCATATAAATCACATTCAAATATCATATCGCCTCATATCTACTAAGGCTTATTCATTCATTCATTAAATAAAACTTTACCTGAAGACAAATCCCCGACCCAAGTCCCGCGACGGGTCATCAGTCAAAACGGGGCTGACTAGATCATAGTTTGACCAAACCCTTTTGGTCAAACCGGCTAGAAACAGAGTCTTAGTCTTTTAGGCTTGCACATAAGAACATCATATTCATTTCAAGCTATTTTATTCTAATTTCTAACATGTGAATTATTAATTCTTACGAAACCCGCTTGACTTAAGGGATATCAAATTAAACTACAATCTCATGCTATAATTTCTAACATGTGAGAAATAATAATATTATGAAACCGTTTAATTAAATAATTTACTTATTAAAATTTCCCACTTGCTAAATATTACAAAACATGATATAATAATAACAATAAACTCAAAAACCGTCACAAGCCCAAAGGAGGGCTCACGGGTCAGCCGGGCCTGGACTGGGCCGAGACTGAACCGGGTCTGAACCGGGCCCACGGGCCTGGTTTGGGCCTGTTTTGGTCAACCATTTCTAAAATCGTTTCTTAATATTTCCCGCATGCTTAACATATTTAAAACCCGTCAAAACAACAACAAAACAATCAAGTATCGACACAAGCCCAAAGGGCCAATTAACGGGCCAACCAAGACCGGGCAGCCGGGCCTGGACCGGCCTGAACCGGGCCTGCCGGGCCTGTTTCTCGGCCACCACTCACGGCCACCACCAACAACAACCCCAAATTTATTTCTAACATGTTTTAATTAACAACCATCCATTTTAACAACCAATTCAACCATCATTCATACTAAATTAATGATTATGAACAAATCATCCAACATGTCAAAAACACTAAATATGTTAAAAACTCATAAAACTTAATAATAATAATAACTTAGCATGTTACTACTTAAAACCGTAAATAACAATAACGATAAGTAACATTAATTCGTCGAGTAACTCGGTAATCGTTACCTTAGCTAGCACAAAACCAAATAGCACCAAAATAAGACCTAAAAACCCGTCTACTAATCTTCTTCTAAAATATACGAGTCACCAAACTCGTCTTCATAATCTTCTCCTATAAGAAATGACAAAAATAACATTATTAGTGTCAAAACTTGATTTCAACAATTAAAGTGTTGAAAACGATTTTGACGGAATTGAAAATGAAACGTACACGGAGATGAAGAGCGGAGAGGAGACTCTAGAAATATAATTTAGAACGGAGTTGGCCTAGTAACGAAGGTTTTGTGACGATTTTGCTCAAGAACGATCAAGAACACGAAGAACAATTGTGATTATATTAAAGAAGGTATTAAGTTTATATTAAGTTGATTTAATGTAAAATAAAAAGATAATTTGTGAGTAAGAGGGGAGGTTTGGACCGTGTAATATAGAGGATTAATGGGAGTCGGGTTTTGAACTTGTTGTTACAGGATTGACTCGGGTTTTAAAAATATCTTAGATATTATGGTAAATATATATTATGGTAAATATCTAGATATTATTAGATATTATGTTAGTTTAATCAAAAGAAATGAAAATATCTAATCCTAAGGGACAAGAGGGAGAGGCGTGTGGAAGAGGAAGAAATCGGGTCCGGGTTTAAGCGATTTGTTGCAGAATTTAAGTTGACAGATCGATAAAGTTACAAATATCTTACATATTTGTATTAGTTTAATCTAAAGTAATCAAAAAAAATGAGGAAAAAGGTGCCTTGGGGCGTGTGGCACATGTAGGAGTCGGGTTTTGGGTTGGTTTCGGGACTTAAGTTGACTCGGGAATAGTTAAATGAAGTTCGGGTTTAAACCGTATAACCTACTCTTTAATTCCAAATAAATTCAAATAATTATATTAAATTATCATAAATTCAAATAAATCGTAATAAATTAAAATGAATTAAATTTATTACTTTTCAAATATAATTTCGGTCTTTCAAATTACGGGGTGTTACAATCACCCCTCCTTTTAAAAAGTTTCGTCCTCGAAACTTAGAAGGAGGAATGTGACATATATGTAGGTCTATTTCAAACCTTTTAAAATATATTTGTAATAAAAAATACAGGGTCTTATCAATGGGGCGGAAGGTTCTCGTCTGCATTTAAGAACATCGACGTCCCAAGTCAAAGACTTAAAAGATACATTTTCGCATCAACAAATGAGAAAACTAGTTATCGAACGTCTCCAATAACGAGTCTCAACACTCCTTAACGGTAAAACTACTTGAAATCATCAAACATTTCCAAAAGCTTTTAGTTCAAAAATTCTATAGTAAAGGTAATAACTCTACTATCTATGCTTAAAATTTATAACTAAAGCTTCTAATAATCTATCTATAAGAGATGATATTCAAAAGAAGGAACGGAATATTCGAAAGAATAAATCGAATAGAAAGAGGGAAGAAAGAAGGAGATTTACCTCAAGCAAAGAGCTCGGGACTCGGGATATGAAGAGCTAAAACAAATCGAACTCTTATGGATATGAAGAATCACGATGAAGTCGGCAGGAAGATCTACAAGAATTTGACATCACTTACTCTACTAATAAACCAAATCCTCAAGAGAATACAATTTACCCATTTTGCAACTCATCATTTTCAATCATCAGAATTCCTACAAAAATACTTCATAATCATGAAACTTCGAGTAACAAATCCCAATTATTCAAATCCAATTAGAATCTACTGAGGTCCATCGGCACGGTAGACCCCACAACTAACAATCCACTGAAAGTTTATTACGTACTCAAATCTTTCTTAGTTTCATCATCAAAACTCTTTCTTACTAGAAACTACCAACAAAATATTTATCTAATGGAAACAAGACCGCTAACAACCACAAAGTAAAGGAGACTTATTATGAAATCCTTTGATCCAATTTATTCCAAGATTCATTATCTTAAGTTATTAATACTGAACTTTCTCATCTTCAAAAGTTAAAACACAAATCCTCCAAAGAGATTAGTCACCCAATATCATTTCACTTAACTTTTGCCAATCATAGGGCAATGCGACCGTAAATCAATTTATTTAGCTCCTTCTAACTCTCAATACATCGGTTTTCGCTTATGACAATATTCCTCATGTTTGGTCATCCAACCCAAATTCCACAAGTTAATTATTCCCGTTAGGGTCCAATATTTAAAGACCACAATTTCCCAAGTAACACTTAAAGAATCACTAAAATTCTTAACCACAACTACCAACTATCATTATGATTATTTCGATCCTCAAAACGATATTGCAACATTTAGCTTTCATAGTCTAAAACCACCAGGAGAGTTTCATCCTCAAATCCTTATAATCATCTAAACATGAAACTAGCTCAATAGGACGGTTAGGTATCATGTTCGAACTCTTCTTCAAACAAAACCACCTACTAACCCTTACGTTAGCTAATAAGAAAAACTACCTCTCAAGAGAGTAGGGATAAAAGAACATGATACAAGGAACATTAGGAAGCGTCACTAAAGACTACGATAAGATAAAAAAGGCGAAGGCGAAAAAGGGAAACGAGGTTGAGGAAGAGACAAAGCAGATAGTAGAGTTAAGAAGATATCTGAGTAAGAAAGACATCAACAATTTACTACCCATGGCTTCTTGTAAAGCCGTCCAGAATCGGGAACAGAATCTCGGATCACGATCTGAAACTATATCTTTAGGCACTCCATGGTAACACACTATCTCATCCACATAGACACGGGCTAAGACATCTATCTTCCAAGTTTCTTTGATAGGCACGAATCTGGCACACTTGGTTGAAGACTGTCTAATAACCAGAGATGTACATCCTCCAACTAACGTCTAGGTAAAGCCATCACGAAGTCATATAACTATAACTCCCCATTTCCCAAAGAGAAATTTCCAAAGGTTGTGTTCAAACCCCGGGTCTTGATGTTCGATCTTCACCTTCTTACAAGTAAGACATCTACTAACATACTCCTTTACTTCAATCTTCATCCTAGGCCACCAAAACTGTGGTCTCAAATCTTTATACATTTTGTCACCGCCAGGATGAATAGAATAAGGAGAAAGGTGAGCTTCATCAAGTATTCTCTTTCTCAACTCGGCACTTCTCGGAACATACATTCTACCATGGTAACGAAGGTAGCCATCATTATCCCCCACACAATCCTTAGCTTGCCCAAGTAGGATTTTTGCTTGTATGGCTATGAAAGTAGCATCCTCCGGTAGATAAGTACGAATCTCTCGATAGAAATCGGGTTCCGCAGTCAAAGCACCAAGATAATCGAATCCTTTCCCAACAAACTGTATCTGAAGCTTCTGAAATTCTGTTACCAGTTCATCAGGTAAAGTACTAAGAGCATTTAATGAATGACTAGTCTTTCTACTCAAGGCATCTGCCACAACATTTGCCTTTCCTTCATGGTAAATCAACTCGGCATCATAATCATTCACTACCTCTAACCATCTTCTCTGTCTCATATTCAACTCCTTCTGAGTAAAGATGCACCTCAAGCTTTTATGATCGGTATAGATTCGACAATGAACTCCAATAAGATAGTGTCTCCAAGTTTTCAATGCATGCACCACAGCTGCTAACTCCAGATCATGAGTCGGGTAGTTCACTTCATGAACCCTGAGTTGTCGAGAAGCATATGCAATGACTTTTCTATTCTGCATTAAGACACATCCCAAACCATGCTTAGAAGCATCACAATAGACATAATAATCAGCTTCATCATCTGGTAAAGTCAACACCGGTGCGGTAGTCAATCTCTTCTTTAATTCCAAGAAGGCATTTTCACATTCATCGGTCCAGATATACTTTGCTTCCTTCTTTAGCAATTGAGTCATCGGTCTTGCTAACTTAGAGAAATCTTTCACAAAGCGACGGTAATAACCCGCTAAACCAAGGAAACTCCGAATCTCGGACACATTTTTTCGGACTCTTCCATTCCACCACGACTTCAATCTTAGCTGGATCGACCATAACACCGTCTTTTGAAATGACATGACCAAGGAAAGATACCTCGGGCAACCAGAATTCACATTTAGAGAACTTAGCGTACCATTTTTGGCGTCGAAGAACACCCAAAATGGTTCGAAGGTGATCAGCAAAAGAAAACACAGATTAGTACTTATCATTTAGCAAGCACAAAGATACTACAACATAAATCCTAATCTACCCATCCTACCATTCTATCTCACAAGTTTATTATTTTATTAAGGTCAAGTTATTTATACTAGGGTACACAAACGTGCGTCGGGAGCAAAAATGCTCTGATACCAACTGTGACACCCTCAAATTTGCGGAAAGATAAACAAGTAATTTAAATAAATAAAAGATGAGAATACGTTTTTAATAGGTTCACTTTAGTGAAAATCGGTAAATTTTAAAACCGGAACCTACCTATTAAATATATTCATCATAACAAAGGTGTCTTAAAGAAAAAGGTTCATAACAAAAAGGAAATAATATTATACATAAGAAGTATCTAAAACGGGAGACATATCTCCCTAATAAATACGGAAATAAAAGAGTGTATTAAATAATACAATCCTAAGAACCGAATATAGGTCAAAGGTAATACTTCACTCGCTAGCTCGTCAATGTACCCAAGCATGCATCACAAACCTGTCAACCGCATTAAATGTAAACATGGAAGCCACAATCAGTGGGGAGTAACTCCGAGTTCTCCCAGCCACGAAATGTCGAGTTTAATAAAACATGAATAACATAAAAGAGAAGTATATGAAAAATACAAAGCCTTAACATATACGATATGCTTTTCATGTTATGAAATAAATAACTATCATATAACCTAGCATATGAAGGCTAAGCTACTCATGCAAGCTATCATGTGAATCAGTTAACAACCGGTAATCCAAACTCTATCAACCGTAGCCGGCTTGCATCTCACCTTCTACGATTCATAGAATCATCAAACATGAAAGACCAATACGTCTAGAAACAGGCATAAGTTCTTAGCACAGTCAATAGTCGACTTCTGTAACTCGAGTCTATACCACAAGGTAGGATAAACATCCTAGTCCTAGACTGCGCAGACCTAGCGACAACAGCTAACCCATTCCCTGTCTCAATACCAAAAGTACAGTGAGAATCTCTACTAGGAGACCCCCTAAGCAGAGTTGGCTAGTACTTAAGCTGGCTCCATTCCCAAAGTGGAAGCAATTAGGAAGCCATGCCCCGGCTTGGTATCAAAATCCCAGGCCAGTGACACAAAAGCTATCAAGCTGTGAACTATATACTCGTTAAAGATAGTAAGGTCTATCAATGTCATGGTCTAAGGTACTCATTTAGAATTAGAATGGTCAACACGCCATAAAATCATAATTCTCTATGAGTAATTAGTCAACACGACATATATCATACAATTAAACAGTCACGGGAAAAACTTCCTATCATGTGACTAATTGCATATAAATCACATTCAAATATCATATCGCCTCATATCTACTAAGGCTCATTCATTCATTCATTAAATAAAACCTTACCTGAAGACAAATCCCCGACCCGAGTCCCGCGACGGGTTATCAGTCAAAACGGGGCTGACTAGATCATAGTTTGACCAAACCCGTTTGGTCAAACCGGCTAGAAACAGAGTCTTAGCCATTTAGGTTTGAACATAAGAACATCATATTCATTTCATGCTATTTTATTCTAATTTCTAACATGTGAATTATTAATTCTTACGAAACCCGCTTGACTTAAGGGATATCAAATTAAACTACAATCTCATGCTATAATTTCTAACATGTGAGAAATAATAATATTATGAAAACCGTTTAATTAAATAATTTACTTATTAAAATTTCCCACTTGCTAAATATTACAAAACATGATATAATAATAACAATAAACTCAAAAACCGTCACAAGCCCAAAGGAGGGCTCACGGGTCAGCCGGGCCTGGACCGGGCCGAGACTGAACCGGGCTGGACTGGGCCCACGGGCCTGGTTTGGGCCTGTTTTGGTCAACATTTCTAAAATCGTTTCTTAATATTTCCCGCATGCTTAACATATTTAAAACCCGTCAAAACAACAACAAAACAATCAAGTATCGACACAAGCCCAAAGGGCCAATTAACGGGCCAACCAAGACCGGGCAGCCGGGCCTGGACCGGGCCTGAACCGGGCCTGTTTCTCGGCCACCATTCACGGCCACCACCAACAACAACCCCAAATTTATTTCTAACATGTTTTAATTAACAACCATCCATTTTAACAACCAATTCAACCATCATTCATACTAAAATTATGATTATGAACAAATCATCCAACATGTCAAAAACAATTAAAAACATGTTACTACTTAAAACCGTAAATAACAAAAAGATATGTGACATTAATTCGTCGAGTAACTCGGTAATCGTTACCTTAGCTAGCACAAAACCAAATAGCACCAAAATAAGACCTAAAAACCCGTCTACTAATCTTCTTCTAAAATATACGAGTCACCAAACTCGTCTTCATAATCTTCTCCTATAAGAAATGACAAAAATAACATTATTAGTATTAAAACTTGATTTCAACAATTAAAGTGTTGAAAACGATTTTGTCGGAATTGAAAATGAAACGTACACGGAGATGAAGAGCGGAGAGGAGACTCTAGAAATATAATTTAGAACGGATTTGGCCAAGTAACGAAGGTTTTGTGACGATTTTGCTCAAGAACGATCAAGAACACGAAGAACAATTGTGATTATATTAAAGAAGGCATTAAGTAGATATTAAGTTGATTTAATGTAAAATAAAAAGATAATTAGTGAGTAAGAGGGGAGGTTGGACCGTGTAATATAGGGGATTAACGGGAGTCGGGTTTTGAACTTAATGTAACTGGAGTGACTCGGGTTTTATAAATATCTTAGATATTATGGTAAATATCTAGATATTATTAGATATTATGTTAGTTTAATCAAAAGAAATGAAAATATCTAATCCTAAGGGACAAGAGGAAGAGGCGTGTGGAGGAGGAAGAAGTCGGGTCCGGGTTTAAGCAATTTGTTGCTGAATTTAAGTTGACAGATCGATAAAGTTACAAATATCTTAGATATTTGTATTAGTTTAATCAAAGTAATCAAAAGCCCTAAAATGAGGGGAAAAGGTGCCTTGGGGCGTGTGGCACATGTAGGAGTCGGGTTTTGGGTTTGTTTCGGGACTTAAGTTGACTCGGGAATAGTGAAATGAAGTTCGGGTTTAAACCGTATAACCTACTCTTTAATTCCAAATAAATTCAAAATAATTATATTAAATTATCATAAATTCAAATAAATCGTAATAAATTAAAATAATTTAAATTTATTACTTTTCAAATATAATTTCGGTCTTTCAAATTACGGGGTGTTCGGTTGTTAATATTATCTGCAATATTTTCACTAAATCGAAAGCCCGACTAAAGCGGCAAACAAAGGACTCAATAGAGATATGGACAGAAAGTCCCTTAATTTGTCATTTAGAGAATTTGGGGGATGCGAGGCTTTGTAAGAATAAGTCTGACGATAAACTGCACCCAAATCTGACAAATGTCTATTTGTAGGATATCCAAAGGAATCACGTGCTTATTACTTCTACAATAAACACGAGGACAAAGTGTTTGTGTCTCGTGATGCAGTCTTTTTAGAAAGTGATTTTATTTCTAAAAGACAGAGTGGGAGAAAATTTGAACTTGATGAAGTCCAAGAGCCACAAACCGAAAAGGATGACGAGGAAAACGTTCCCTCTTCGTCTGGTACGGTCATTATTCCTTCGGAACCTAGGAGGTCAAGAAGAATTAGTCATCAACCTGATAGATACCTTGGTATTATAGAGGAAGGTGATGACTATAATGTGTTACTTTTTGAAAGTAACGAACCTACTACCTACAAAGCAGCCATTTCTAGTCCCGACTCAAAGCTATGGCTAGGAGCCATGCAATCCGACATGGATTCTATGTACGACAATCAAGTATGGGACTTGGTTGATTTACCTAAGGAGGTACGACCTCTTCAGTGTAAGTGGATCTATAAGATCAAAAGTGGCATAGACAAACATAATGATGTTTATAAAGCTAGATTGGTGGCAAAAGGTTTCACCCAAGTTCATGGTCTTCACTATGACGAAACCTTCACCCCAGTCGCCATGCTTCGATCCATAAGGATTATCTTAGCGGTTGCCGCATTTCATAATTATGAGATTTGGCAAATGGATGTCAAAACCGCCTTCTTGAATGGGATTCTAGAAGAGGAAGTGTACATGACACAACCTGAAGGTTTGTGGATCCATCAAACCCTAAGAAGGTATGCAAAAACTTAGAGATTCCCTTCTATGGTCTTAGAAGCATCCAGAGTTGGATCATCGTTGCGATCATGTAATTAAACATAAAATGGTTTCACTCGAAGTGTCGAGGAACCGTTGTGTTATTACATGAAGTTTAGTGGGAGTAAAGTACTTTTCTAGTCTTGTTATGTAGATGGACATATACTCATTGGGAATGATATCCAATGCTCACTTCTTGTAAAGGAGTGGCTAGGGGAATACATTTCCAAATGAAAGGACTTAGGAGAGGGCCCGCGCATATTAGTATACGGAATCTATAGGGAGGATAGATCAAAAGGTACTAGCATTAAGTCAAGAGACTATATTATAAGATTCTGATCGGTTCAACATGAAAGA